>MU839280.1:0-49316 GCA_030685235.1 Copromyces sp. CBS 386.78
TTTTTATTTTTATTTTTATTTTTATTTTTATTTTTATTTTTATTTTTATTTTTATTTTTATTTTTATTTTTATTTTTATTTTTATATTTGCCGGCTGGTAGGGAGTTGCCGGCAGGTAGGGAATTCCCGGCAGGCAAAAAAACTTAGTGGTTTTTAGTTTTCTACTATCTAAAACCTAAAAAAAAACGCTTCTTTTCGATGCTTCTCAACAACCAAGCATCAGAAAAAGATATAACCGGTACCAAAATGACCATCTAATCAAGCCGGTCATTTTGGTAGTCTTTTTATTTTGATGCACCTTCCAGAAGTGGCTTTTTTCTTCGAATATTCATTAAAAGATTTATAGCCAATCAAAAAAACTCGGGTTCCACCCTTCCAACCAATCAATCAGGGGCGAAACACTTTGCACGGATCACCCTATCGTCCGTGTTTTTTTGCATTCGCAGCGTCTAAATAGAAACACTACGCCGCGCTGCGTTGATGGGCCCACGGACCACGACCTTTAGTATAGATTTTCCGTAACACCTTTAGTACCGTAGGCGCCATCTCCTTGCTTGGGCATGGTGTTTCAATAATATTATTATAAATCTATTTAGAACATATTTTAAATATATTAATATATCCTAGATATTAATTATATTCTAATTATATATTTTATATATTATAGTGCTTAGTAAATAGAGATTATATAAATATAGGCCGTAATCTAATTCTTCTAACCGTTTATTACTTCTAGGCTCATTTATAATATAATTCCAAAAGTAAATAATATATACGTTTTTATATAAATAAAAAATAAGTAATATATAAAATATAGTTTAAAAAAATATAATATATATTATTCTATAATATTAGTATATATATTTTATTATATATTTCAATATTGAAATTTTCTTCTTTTATACTAGTACTATTATAAAAACACTTTAAATT
Source organism: Copromyces sp. CBS 386.78 (assembly GCA_030685235.1). Classification (NCBI taxonomy): domain Eukaryota; kingdom Fungi; phylum Ascomycota; class Sordariomycetes; order Sordariales; family Sordariaceae; genus Copromyces; species Copromyces sp. CBS 386.78. The sequence continues at coordinate 934 of MU839280.1, forward strand.
TAACTAATTATTAATTAGATACTAGTATATTTAATTATTTAGGATTTATTATTAATAGTATTAGAAATATATATAAAAAATAAATTCACTTGAAATATATTAGTTAATAGCCTATATTTTTATTATAATAAATATAAATATTTTAATTATAAATAGCTTTATATTTTACATTTAATAAAGGAAGCTTTTTAAACTTTTTGTAATTTAATTGAACTTTTTTATTGAATTATTTTAAAATAACGTATAGTTATAATGTTTTTTTTATTCATCTAATAAAATTTCAAATTTTATAATATAGTTATATAAATAGATTTAGAACTTATTTAATAAATAATCAACGTTATAATATAATTTGAAAGATTAATAATCTTCTTTAATAAGGATATTATAATTAATAAATTGAGTATAAAATAAATATATAGATATATTTGATTATCTACCACTAAATCCTATATGAGATTAATAATTGTAAAATATCTATTTATTATTTTAGAATACTTCTTCTTTATTCTAAATACCTTTCTAAAAATAGGGATAAATTATATATAAAATTTAAATTTATATTTTTAATTAAATTATTATACAGTATATTAATAATTACTTATAAATAGTTTATATTTATTGCTTCCTTTAAGAATACTAAGAAATTTAATAATAAAGAAATGAAGTTATTATATATTATAAGTATATTATATATTTTAATTTATTTATAACATAGCAATGTTTTAAATATAATAATTAATATAAATAATTTTCGAAATTATTTCTTAATTGATTAATTATATTTATACTTATATAAATAAATTTTTATAGTATAAAATTATTTACTACTTTACTTTAATATATTATAATTAAAAATTGAAAACAAGTTTAAATTTATTATTTAAAATACTTTAATTTTATAACTTATAAAATATAATATTCTACTTTATACTTTATAAGAATTAAAATTCTTATATTTATTAAGATTACTATCCACTAATAAAATATTTTAGTTACTTTTTGTTAGTAAAATTATTTACGAATAGGTTGAAAATAGATTCGGAAACCATTTAAATTATATTGAAATTAAACCTAATATAAATACGTTTCTTAATACCGTTTTATTAATACGAACCTTTATGGAATTTTATTTCTTATTAATTATTTCCAAATTTATTTAGAATCAATTTGGATATATTATATAATATAACCTTCTACTATAAACTAAAAATAACTCCAAAGAAAAGTTTTTATAATATAAAATAATTAAAAATAATTGTTAAGGTATCCGACTTCAGCTAAGTTTTTTTTACAGTGTGGGGCGGTACCCTTTTTGGGATCTTGGCGCTCCGTGTGTGATCCGAGGTCAGACCTATGTGTGAGGTGATCTGCCTACTCGTGAGAGCCCGGGGGTCCACTTCTTCTCTTCTCACTCTTGCGAAATATGTTGCCAAGATCTGCGCTGTTGACCCGTGGCGCCAGGTCCCCTTTGCTTGGTCTGGGTCGCTGGCCTGACCTGAGACGGGCTGGCCACAGACAACCCTGGTCCGGGCATCCAATCAGAGCGACGCAATGGGCTTTGTCGCGGCCAGATCAGATCATTTACTGCATAAAACAGACCACCATAAGGCGCAAACGAATCGTGATATCGGCCTGTATCCGCTTTGTCGTCGAAGAGCTAGAATTATGATCCAGCATCGCACTGCCGTGGGGTATTTTGCCATGCCAGTAGTCCTTAGGTAGTTAACTAGCGGTAGAATCCACCAGGGAGAGAGCAATTGTAAGCAGTTGGATGGAAGCTACGGCCCTCTCAGGTCTAGAGTCGTTGCCATCCGGAATAGAGGCGGAATTCCCTTCTTCCCGTTCCCCCCCAAAAAAGATACAACGACTTTGATTTTCCCCTCCTTTCATCCACGAGGCATCATCATCAACACCCACCGATATTTTCCAGCTCCAGTCCTTAGCTGCTAGTATTTGTCCACTCTTGCAATGCTAGCAGTCCCTGCAATCTCGCCATATCGACAAAACACCTGCTCCACTAACCGATTCTGCCGTCGACTGCTGTTGCTGTTACTATTGTCGTAACTTGTGGCTAGCTACATTGTTCGGGGTATCTTGACTACCCAGCCATCGACAACTCCGAGTTATCCCACTCTGTATACCTTTTACCGACACGCCAGTTACCTCTTAAGGCTGCTTACACCTTTCCTCTGAATTCACTGTGTGGTATTCATCAATCATCACTGCAGATCTCCTCCTGTCACACACACAGCCTGGCCACCGGCATACCGCATCGAAGCACATCAACTCTTGGCTCTGCCCATTGCAAAGTACCGGACGCCGCTCGGCTTCACACCCATACCGCCAGCTGATCCCCAAGACCGAGACGACGAACTTCGATCCCAAAACATTAGCTTGGTCCCGTCTACTTCGAATTAGCCACAACCCATCACGTTCCCACCGTCACCAGTACAGACCGAGTTAGCTGTTCACCTGCTGCAGCGCAACACCACCATCCACCCCGCCCTACTACGCCTTGCGCCAGCATCCAGCTATCATCGGAGCCCCGGTACCGCGGCTCGATATCGTTCAGGAGTCGAACCAAATTCATCCCGCATCGTTCGAGAATTCTAGACGGCGAATCACACGGCGCCTCCCTTGTCACTGGCGCATGGTGACAGCCCTATTCCATCTCGAAGCGAACGCGTGAAAGAGGCTCACCAGACCGTTGTTGCGCCCATCCCTTCCAACAAGCCAAAAGCTTATCCAACATCACTCTTTGGGACCTTTCGCGTCCCCCCCGTTAATACAACAATGGCCCCCGGTATTCTCGAAAAGCCCGCCGAGGAGCAACAAGGAGGCGACTCACATATGGCCAACACTGCTAACGACGCCTGTGTTGACCGTCTGACCTTGCTGAGGAGTATGCCGGAACCGCCGGTAGAATGTCAAGTGTGCGTGGTCGGCGCCGGTCCGGCCGGCCTGATGCTGGCTTGCAATCTCGGCCGTTTCGGTGTCAAGGTGGAAGTAGTGGATGACAGGGCGGATCAGACCCCTGTGGGGAGGCAAGTTCACCCGCAGCCATCATGACAATGCGACAATGGAACAAGCAAGTGTGTTTTCTGACACTGTGCAAAAACAACAGAGCCGATGGTTTGCAACCCAAGACGATTGAGACTTTCCGCCAGATGCGCCTGGCAGACCCTCTACTACAGCGCGGCGTTCGAGTGTACGACATTGCTTTCTGGAGGAGTACAACCGACGAACCTCTCCACCGCCTCGGCCGAGAAATCCACTATCCCCCTATAATAGATGTGCTGGACCCCTACATTTTGCTGGTCCACCAGGGCATGGTTGAAAGTCTGTTCATCGAGGACTTGAAGAAGCGCGGCGTCGAAGTGCGGAGAAACACCGCTTTCGACTCGTATAGCGTTTGCGACGGAAATAATGGGCCGCTCCAGGTGAACTGCCTAGCAAATGTTACGCAAGATCGGAAGACGATTTTGACGCAATACTTGGTTGGATGTGGGTGTTACCCCTGAATTCCCCCGCTGCCGCTTGCCGCTGCCGGCGCTCGCGGTGCTGCCCCCTGAAAAGGACTCCGCTTTATGCTAACATTGAATGCGTTGCCTAGGTGACGGTGCGCACTCCAAGGTCAGGAAAAGCATTCCTGATGCCAAGCCCATTGGCCTGTCGCAGCCCTCGCTGTGGGGCGTCCTCGACGGCGAGCTCGATACCGACTTCCCTGACATCTGGTCAAAGACATTGGTTTACTCGCAAGAGCATGGCTCCATTCTGATCATTCCGCGAGAGCGGAACATGACCAGATTCTACATCGAGCTGAAGAGCAGCACCAAGGGTGACAGGAACATGCTCGGCCAGGACTTTGTGATGCAGCGCGCCAAGGAGATCATGGCGCCCTTCAGTGTCAAGTGGAAGTACATTGAGTGGTTCGGCAGGTACCAGATCGGCCAGAGGGTTGCGAACCGCTTCCAGGACCCTCATACCCGAGCCTTCTTGGCCGGTGATGCTAGCCACACCCACTCGCCTAAGGCTGCGCAGGGTATGAACACGTCGATGCACGATGCCTGGAATATTGGCTGGAAGCTCAACTTTGCCTCCCGTGGCCTTGCGAAGCCTGCGTTGCTGGAGAGCTACGAAGAGGAGCGGAGGAAGATTGCGCTGGACTTGGTCAACTTTGACTATGAGCATGCCAACCAGATTGCCGGAGGAGACGCTGTCGCTCTGGCTGAAAACTTCAAGACGAACGTTCGCTTCATCTCCGGTATTGGTGCGGAGTATGGAGAGAACGCCATCAACATGGTTGAGCCGCAGTCGTGGGTGATGGGCGACGCCAAGCCCGGCTGCTTGCTCCCGCCTGCAAAGGTGACTCGCTATTTGGACTCGAACCCGGTAGATATCCAGCTCGACATTCCCATGCTGGGCCAGTTCCGGATCTACCTGTTGATGTGGGATGTGCACCAGTCGCGTATCTTCCTGGATGGTTTCTGCGCGGCTTTGAACTCGCCTGATTCTTTGATCAACCAGCTCTCGGCTGCTGCCAACATTTCGTACGCTAAGCAGCCACGTCTACCAGCTCCTGAGGATATATATCTTCGTCCGGAAAGGTACACGGCTGTTAGCCATTTGTTTACTTTTGGTTTGATCAGTGAGTTCCCCTTCCCCCCTTTTCTGTTGAACCAAAACCTTGTACTGACAGTGTTCCAGCCACGATGCCCAAGTCCGAAATCGAAATCACTGACCTCCCCGCCCTCTTCCAAGACAGCCGCTGGACCTTCTACCTCGATGACATCCCCGAGCTCGACACACGCGGCCAGCTCTGCACTAACAAGTGGCTCGGAAGTCTCGGTCCCGGAGAAGTCGCCATCGTCAACGTCCGTCCGGATGGATATGTTGGCTCCATCGGCAGGTGGGACTCGAGCGTGGATGATGCCGGTGAGGAGGCGGCCAAGTGGCTGGACACTTATTATGACCGCTTTTTGCAGGTGCCTCCTACTCCTGCGATGGCTTAGGAGGGTGATGCGGGAGTGGGTAATGAGAAGGATGATGATGGCGAGGAGGATGAGGTTTTCTCGAGCCGGAGGATGATCCCGACTGGCAAACGATAAAAAAAGGGGTACGGGAGGAGGTGGGTATGAGTGCTAAGGAGAGTGAGAAGTTTGTGGAGGAGTTTCGGAAAAAGGTAGCGGAGAATGAGGTGGTGATCTCCGAGAATGGGCCGCCAGAGAGAGAGAGATACATACCTGGATTTGGTGGAGGGATGCAAGAGAAGATTAGAAAGCTTGGAAAACGAAATCAAGTTGGATGAGGAAGAGGAGAATTGGTGGAGGAAAGTATTGGGGAATGAAGCGGCGGGAGGGTTGCTGCTTCTCAAAAGAACGAGGGAAATGGAACTGAAAAATGCGCGGGCAAGGGAACATGGGAGAGAAAGTTGGGGGCTCAGATGGTGATGGCCAGGACGCGGATGATAAGACGCGGAAAGGAGAAGCTGATCATGAGACCTCGCGGGGGGAAATCGGAATCGAGCGACCAGGCCTAGGCGGGAAAATACTTGGGTTATAGAAGAGGCCACGAAAGGCGATGGCAGGTGGAAGGCAGGCTTGCTTACTTTCTTACTAATTGCGAAAGGGGGCAGGGGAGTGGATGAGGGAGGACATGGCACCGGAGGAGCGTTATGGGGGTTGGTGTGTGGAAAACAAATCCTGTTCTTCTTCTCCTTCCTGGCTGGGTTGGTTGTGGTTGGAGTATTATTTTCGGATCTTTTTTTTTTTTTTTTTTTTTTCTGGTGGTGTTCGGTTTGGCGTAGAGGAGTTAGACTTTAGTATGTATGTATTTTAGGGCTTTGACGAACTGGAAAAGAATTTGATTACCACTCGAAAAGAAATTGCTAAGAACATGAAGAGTAACTGATAGATGGTATACTTCGTGACTGCCACTTCGGTGTCGTTGTGATGTTTTGGTGCTATACGAGACCGGGACAGGCCAAGGGGTCATATTTCCAGGATTTGTCTTGTCATACTGGTAGGTGATTGTCGGCAAGTTGTATGACAGTCAATCAAGCAGGGGAAGGAGGAGGTAAAAGAGCTGGAACATAGTCTAGGGGTTGAACGATGGCCAGAACGTGTTTTCCCAAAGGGTTTTATGCAAGCGAAAAAGTAGAGTATGCGGGATAAATACAGAGTGGAATGTTTATCGTAGGAGAGCGCAAACCAACCCTACCGATGCCTAGTACCTAACCCCAAACTCCTCCCTGTGTGTATCCAACTATATGCGTTTCCAACGCAATACCCGAAAAGCGAAAAGGGAAACCAGAGTGGGGAGAAAAAAAAAAAGAGAAAAATTAAAAAAAAATATTCAGGTCTGACAGCGGAGCCGCCCAACATCACATCAAATCATCCCAGAAACTCAAAACTTGAAACCTAAAACCGAACAATAGTAACCCTCCCCTCCTCATCCTCTCCCAAAACCCACCTCTCATCGCCAGCCAAATACCCCTTCCGACCCACCAACTGGTTCCACATGTCATCAGCGAATTGCACTTCTTCACTTCTCCCTGTTTCCTTCTTCCCGTCTTCGCTGCTTGGTGTTGGTGGCCGCCGAGAATGATGTCCCTCCTCACCACTCGCCAGCGGCCTTCTGGACGTCACGGCTGGGCCCGGCTTGATAGCTATACAAGTATTCCTCACACAGACCGATACCGTCTCCAACATGAAACAATGCCGTGCCGTGATGCGCACGCCCGCAGCGAAATCGACCATTTGTGCCACGGTCAGGTAGGGGAAATCTTCGTGGCGCCAGCAGGGGGCTAGGCCCGGGAAGCGCTGTTGATTGCTTGGGGCAAGGAGGTCGTCGAGGGATTGCCTGTTGCGGCGGGTGGCATATGTGGGAGATGGTTGTGGAGAGAAATAGGGTTGGGAAGGAGAAGGTGGACGAGAACGGAGGTGATGTAGGAGAGCTTTCTGGTTGGAAGGGATTGTGAGGGGGAAGCGGGTTGAGGAGGGCGATAGTGGTGGGGAGGGGGGGAGGTGTTGGTCTTGTCCCTGGCTCTGGTCGTGGCTCTGGTAGTGGCCCCGGTCGCGGTCCTGGTCGTGAGGAGTGGGAAAGAGGGAAGAGGTTGAGGCGGGGGAGGGGGATGAAGGAGAAGAGGTCAGAGAAGCCGAATGAGCCCGTTGACAAAAACTCATATTCACATCCCCATCCGCACCGCACTGATCCATCCATACGGGACCGTAAACAGGGTCAGTGATGGTTGAAGTAAACAGTGCCTGGTAATGCTGAGCATGGGATGGCGTAGCCGGCCCAGACTCTTCTTTGGTTACCAAAGGAATGGGAACAGCCGGCGAGCAAGGCACGATGGGAATACCCGTGCATTTGACACGGTGAACGCGAGGCGGGCTCGGAGAGGAATGTTGCCCTTCTGCCCAGCGGTGTTCTTCCTCGATGAAATAGAGGTTCCCGTCATCCAGAGAAAGGTTGCGCAGCTGTGGGTTGGCGCGCTGGCGCAGGCCGTAGAAGTCGAGTTCGCGCCAGGTTATGCGGCGGATTACTTGCGGACCGGTAGGAGTTGGAGTTGGTTCCGGTTCGGGACTGGCCCTCTTTCTTGGTTGTCTGGCTGTTGTGCTTGTGGTGGTCGTCGTCGTGCTGTGGATTCCCGTCCCATTCCACAAGCCAGCAGGCATGGAAGTCGCCCGGTTGCCCACTGGTGGCCGGTTATGTCCTGTAGGGTCCTCGGATGGACGGTACGGACTTGGTGAAGAAATATCCCAGACAGCGAGCTGCTCGATAGGGTCATCTTGGTGACGCGAGCGGTTGGGTTGCCAGAAGTAAACGGCGTAGTGCGAGGCTGTGTGGGCGGAAAAGAAGCGGTAGGGTCGGTTCATGGGGAGGCCGAGGTAGTGTAGCTTCCACTCTGAGCGGAACTGGATCGTCCATGTCCAGGCTGAGGGAGAGGGTGTTCGGATGACGTCGAAAGCAGTCACGAAGTGTCGATGAAGGATTTCTCTGTCGTTTAACTGGAGATAGGGATGCTCTTCAGCCCATTCGAATATCAGAACCCCCTTGGCTAGACGAACTCGACGGATGTGCTTTCGGCGAACATCGAACGGAACGGGGAATTCAGTTCCAGTCGCCGGGTCGAAGATGTGGTAGACATAACCGTGGGCTGGATCTGATGATGATGATGATGATGGGGTATTGGGCCTGTCACGGATTTCTGCTGGGTAGACGAGCACTCCGTCTTCTTGACTGTACCACCACGCCGGATCGGGGTAATGGAACTCGGCCGTCTTCTCCTCCAGACGGAGGAAACGGTTCCAAGGAGCGACTCCCTTGAAAGAGAACGGAGAGGGTTCGTCACTCTCACGACTTGGCCGAGCCATCTGGAGCTTCTCAACAACACGAGCCGATCCTCGACCGAGATGGTGATAGCGTCTGGCCACGAGAGCAAATGTTTCGGACCATGGTGGGAGATGGCGAGAAGTACAATAGATCTCGACGGCGAGATTGTCGTTGATGTTGGCAAAGTCTGGAGCTGATGCTAATGCTGATGGTAACAAGGCAGCGGCCGAGGCCAGACGCATCTCACGACATATGGGAAAGTTCCATCGCATCAACAGATACGAATTGTGATCATCGGTGAAAGCTGCGTGCCATCGTCGAGAGACGGAGCGAGAGAGGACGCATGTTCGGGGAGGAAGATAAGAAATGACGAGGAGGAAGAGATCGTGTGGTAGGTCAACGATGTCTCTCATCTTGAAGAATGGTTCTCATAGTATGGTTATAATGACGATCTTGGATACAAGAAAACCATCAAGTCAATGGCTGAGAAGAGGTTTATGAACACCACTTGTGTTGACGTTGGTTAAAAGAAGCAAGATCATGATGTGATTGTGATGGAACGTTTTGTGATGGCATCCTACCAAGAGGCTAGCGAATATGAGTGTATCATTGAGAGAGGGGCTGCTGGGGTGTTGCCTAGACCACTAACGGACGAACAGGGACGAAGACGGCAAAGAACAGTCACGAGTGAGGCGCTGGGGAAAGCACCCAGGAGACCACTGGGACCACTGAGGAATCGGGGAGGGGATCTTTTGCATATCACGGCGCTTCACGCCGCTCTTGGCATTCAGGTTCGGCCTTTTTAAGGATCCGATTGTCTGTTGTGGTCGTGAAGAGAGATTCCTTTTCTTTGTGGTGTTTCTTTGTCCTAATTGTCGTGGTTACTTTTGTTTGGTGTTGGACAAACGATACAGGACATTGGGAGTGACTTACAGTAGTTCAATTCGCCTTGGTTAGTCAATTGGGAACAAGCAAAAACTCACAGTGTTTGCGAGTGTCTCTCACTTCGTTGTCCCCATGATGTTCTGCCCATCATGTGAACTGATGTTGTTATTATCGCGGAACTCGCCGTCTCCACGTCTGTGACAAGACGTATGTTTTCGGATGGTCTCGACTCTCGGACAAGTGGAGAGCAAAAGACGACCAGTCTTGTCACACCACCACACGGACTGTTGTGGCTTTTCGTCTTCTTGAACCGAATACGTCGAAATCGCCAAGAAGCCAGGGCCGTGGCGCGTAGCCCTAGCTACACTATTGTTTTGATTTTGATGAGTACCGTCATCCCTTCTGCTTTTCAGGCACAACAAACCCCACGTCCCTACGTGCATTGAGAGTGCATTAGAATTGGGTCTGTAGGGCAGGGATTCTTTCCACTTTTTTTGAAGGGGGAAGGGCGCGGGGAGGGCGCGGGGGAAACAATGGGTCTTTTGTAGGGCTATTTTACCGCCGAGCTAGTAAAATAGGGGAGAGTAACCAGGATGTGGTGCCCAAGACAAACATACCTAATGAGATGGTTGAAGAACGTGGCAGCTGCTGTTGAATGTAGGTACAGTGGGTAACATAAATCAACGCACAACCGGTCATTTCCCCGCAAAACTCGTACTTTTCAAGTCTCGAAACAACAACAACAACAACAACAACAACAACAACAACAACAACAACAACACCACCCACCCTCCTGTAATCCGTGAATTTCATCGTCTAGAGTATTTAATCTACCAATAAGACGTACTTTTCCATTTCTCCTTTTACCCCAAAATGGTAGAGCGGGAAGGTGATAAAGAAGGCGCTTTGGGGTGAGCTAGATTTTCCATCCACTGGTCTAGAACTATAAGCCCCTGTAAGTCTACTACCGCTTTTTCGCATTCAAACCGGATTTATCCCCCCCTGCCCCGCTGAACCTATCATAGTATAGCCGGACCGGCAAGCCCACACAGAATCTCGCCCAGCCTCTCCACCCTCCTCCTCCTTACCAGTAAAACCCCCTTGTTCAGCCACGCAGTCTACCCTGGCTGCAGGCGCCTCACTAGATGTGCTAAACTGCTTGTGTGTTAGATAAATCCGGTTTGAATGCGAAAAAGCGGTATAACCGATTTGCCGGTTTCACTCCTCAACATACATCGCTTTAGCACCACCATTAACCACCAAAAACTGTCAAGAAGCTCATATCATTAAAGTTGAATAGAAAGCTCCCATTGCAAGAAACTGCATCGGTATAAGACTTGAGAAATGTGGTAAAAGCAAAGAGTGTGCTGACTTTTTGGTGTGCTTTGCGGGGGAAATTCCAAGTTGTGCGTTGATTTGTGGTACCCACTGTAGGTCGACAGACTGTTTGCCCAGTACAACCAGATTCTCGGGTCTTCAGGTGTGCAAGGGCCGGTTCTTAAGGAACAGTAGTTTCACCACTAGTTCGAGCTTGTTGAGAGTGTCTCGTGTGCAGTGTGAAGGCGGTAGTTTGGTGTAAGAAGGTGAGCATCGTTGGGTTTGTTTCCATGAATTCCAGGTCGATGCTTGTCGAATCATCGACTGCCCGCGGGATATCTGATGTTGTTGCCAGTCTGGGCTACTCTTCCGATACCGAGCGGTCATGAAATTGGAACAGAAAATGGAAGGTGAACGTGCCAGCTGGTGGATGCAGGGCTAGGCTGGATTGGGGATCAAGCCCACAGTCAAGGTGACTCCCGCAGCGCACGGGCCTAATTCCCCTCTCTGATCGTCACATCCACTGGCTGGGCATCCACTGGCTGACTGGGCACATCCACTACCTGGAACCTTTCGAACAACCCAGGGGGCATCAACTCCCAGCGGACTGTCGCCGGACTTTCTAGCCTTGGCATATGCAACCCCAGAGCGCAAGCCTTCTCCGTCACTCAAAGATCTCTTGGCTTTGCGATCGATAACCGTCTGTACTCGCGTCAGGGGCATCACCGGCATCACGGCCAATTTCACTCGGACGAGTCCGAGCCCGACATTGAAGGTTGCCGTGGATTGAGTTACAGGTGTAGCGACCGACAGCCTGCCCGGACGCCCCGAGGGCCGCCACCACCAGAGGCACCACCATCACCACCACCCCGTACATAGGTACACCTATCCCGACGCTCGAATCGAGTGCCCGCCCGCCTGCCGCCTACTTGTGCCCGTCGCGCATGCGGCTTCGAGCCCTGCGCTGATTCCCGAATGTGACGGCCTTGAAGGCACCCCTACTTGCGCCGCCTCTTCCAACTTCCACCACGACAACGAACCACGTCCCCGTCCTCGACGCTACACGCATAGATGGGCCCCTTCTCGAGCGCCTCCGACCGCAACAGTGCCGCCGCCGCCGCCGCCGCCGCCGCCGCCGCTTCTGCAACTGCGACGCCATCTCCCCAATCCAGAACACCAGCTGCCGCCGCGCCCGACGACTCCTCGACCAGCAAAAAGTTCCTGAAGCGCCTCAGCATCCTCCCTCTCCGATCACGCACCCGCAATATCGCCGACTTCCATATCCGACCCGACGATCCTCACCGCAAATACAGTGCCGGCGACCATGTGCAGGGCGCCGTGGTCCTGACCGTCGTCAAGCCCGTCCGCATCACGCACCTGACCGTCTTGCTGCACGGCTACGTACGTGTCTACAAGGGACCCGGCGCCCAAAACAACGAGCCCGTTCGAAGTCCAGCAGAGATCCATAACATCAGCAGTCGAGGGGAGCGCAAGAAATACTACAATGGCTATGCGTCGCTGTTTCAGGATGAGCAGGTTCTCAGCTCCGATGGCCGGCTGGAGCCCGGAAGATACGAGTTCAACTTCGATCTGCTCTTCCCAGCAGACGGTCTCCCCAGCAGCATCGATGTGCGTACCAGCACCCTTGAATCAGACGACATGACTGTCGCTAACACACTATCCAGTTTGAACGTGGTACGATATCTTACATGATCACAGCAACACTAACGCGCCCAACATCGGTAGCGCCAACGACTAGCTGCGAACGCAAAATCTGCTTGATGGAAAAGCTCGATGTTGGACCGCTCGCCCCTCCCAAGGCTCAGACTGTTGACCTCCGACCCATTTCGAAGCGAACCAAGAAGAAACGGCCAGCCGGTGGAGATAGGCGCTCTGTGATTTCGTCAGAACGACTGTCTGCTGATGTACCAGAACCATTGTCCGACGGAGAATCGGCAAGGATGAACGACACATCGACCGAAGGATCTCTCTCGGTAGTTGGCGATGATGTTGGTCAAGAAGGCTTTAGCCAAACTCCGCGGAGTGTTTCACACAGTGAGGTGCGAAGTCTCAGTGGCGATAGCGCCGCGAGTCTCAGCACGCACCCGAGCCGAGCACATAGCGAGACAAACCAACTAGCCATCGTGGGGTCCGCCATGACAGGGAAACGGATATCCTTTGCCGACGAACGGACCATCAAGTTGACCGTGGAGGTGCTTAAAGGAGGATGCTTACCCGGCGACATGATACCCGTCAGAGTATCGGTTAATCACATCAAGATGGTCAAAAGCATGCATGGTGTCATCGTAACACTGTTCAGACAAGGGCGCATCGACTCGTCCCCGCTTCAGCTCTCCACGGAGGAGTGGAAAAAGTCGGAATCAGACGACTATTATTACCCCAAATCCAGGACGGGTCTCAGCGGTCTTTCCCTGTCGTCTGCGGGTTCCTGCAGCATGTTTCGAAAGGATCTGTCACAAGCATTTGCGCCTCTCATTACAGATCCGCTGAATTTTTCTGCCACCTTGACGACATCAGTACGAGTACCAGAAGACTCTTTTCCCACCATTAAGGGTGTGCCTGGGGAAATGATCAGTTTCAAGTACTTCGTAGAAGTCATCGTGGACCTGGGCGGCAAACTCGCCAATCATCTACAAGGTGGAGCGTCTTCGGGCTCACGAGTGGGAGCCACTGGTGTGGTAGGAAATCCTTTCGAAAACGTCGGCACACTGCCAGTGTGGGGGGCGACAGGGAGCACAAGTATCCTGGACACAGATCACCTCAAAAGGGTACAAGGAGTCATTCCAGGATACTACGAGGTCATTGTCGGCACAACCGACAGCAACCGGTTACGAGGAAAGGGTCCGCAAAGACCCAGCCTTACACATACACCATCTGTCGCTGGCGGACCCAGCTACCTAGAGAACGAGTACAACGAAAAGGGTGGTTGGCCGAATAGCCTGCACGACGATGACGGATATGGTCCCGAGTCTGCGAATCCGGATGATGACTATGCGTCGTACCCTCCACGAACGACTCACCCACACGATTATGTCCATCAACCACCATATTGGAATTACGTTGCCGACTTATCAACGCATGAGCAAGAGGTACCCGCGCCTCACTATATACCACCACCCGACTTACCTGATGAGAACAGGCTTACGGAAAAGGAGCGCATCAGACGTGCCGAACAACGCCTACTACCCAGCCAACCACCAATAGCGGCAGCATCATCGTCCTCTGCCGCCATATCCTCACCATCCGCTTCCAACTACGCCATGGACTCGTCTCTACTATTAAACGGGGACAACATCTACGATGCAGAAGACGACGTTCCAACACCAGCCGCCACACCCGCAACAGCATCGCCATTCGAGCACACTCTCGCTCCGGAATACACACCAACACCAGCAGAGGACCTACCATCCGCGCCAACACTCGAAGAGCTCGACCAACCACCCCCAATATTCAGAGGACCTTCCCACCACCCTCTAAGCTCCACCGAAGATAAGCAAGAACTCGAACGGAGGAGGCTATTGGCCGAGGCCAGCGCACCGCCCGAGTTCCCGGAGGATTACATCCCCGACGAAAACGGAGGCCCGGTAACACCAGCGGGCCCCTCCCCCGGGGCGGAACCTTCCGCATCGCCAACAGCCCCAGTCGCAGCCTTTGAACCCTCGGCCCCTGTGTTCTACGAGAACGATGAAGACTATCACGGCGGTGGGTATACAGCCGCTGGTCCCAGCGTTCCTAGTGACAGCGGTCGCAATCACGAAGAAGAAACTGTACCGGAGTACACGTACAATAATCACCGGTCTGGATCTGTGGGTACGGTAACGGTTGTTGGCGGTCCGTCGTCGTCATCACAAGTACCGGCACCGGCGTTTCACTCGTCGGGGCATGCGCACGATCCATTAGGGGAACAAGAGCAGCAAGCAAGGTCGGATTCTTCGAGCCCGCCGCCCGTTGAGTATCTGCCGCGGTATGAGCGATGAGCGATGATCGATGGGTAATGGATGGGCGCGCTTTTGAGTAGTGGAGATGTCCCGTATGACTTTGGGTCGGTTTGGTCGGCCGGTTGGTTCATGTCACTTTGTCATGTCATGCTATCACGGTTCATGGACAGGAGCAGTAGGATACCATTTTAATTTACTTATATACCAATTCTGTACAGCTTGTTTACATCTATGACTTGGAATGGCATGGCAGAGGAGTCTTCTTTGACGTATGGTTAATCCTCAATGATAACAAAGAAGGGAAGATACGTGTTCCTCCCGTCAACTACTCAATGTCTTCAATGCGGGGAGGAGCACTCAATACTCCTTCCAATTGTAATGACGATTTGACCACCACTTGGTGAAAGGATGATTCAGGCGGCGGGGGTCGGGCGGGGGTCGACGTGGATGTCTGCTCGAGTCTGTCTCCTTCTCTTTGGCCGCCGCGGCCTTTCCCCAAATCAATGGAGTTGCGAGCACTGTGAAGATCAGTACCTGTCAATAGGTGAGCATGCTGGCGCAACCGGCGAGGAGGGCACCCAGAAGATACTGTTTGAAAATATGGGTCATCGTCGCTATTGCATCGCTCGGCTATGGAGGCTATAGAAGGAGGATGGGTGAAGAGCAAAAGACAAGCAGAGAACGACCTTTAAGTGACCGGCAAGATGAGATCAAACTACCTTGGGTACCTTGAGATCTCAGGAAACCATTTTCTCTGCTCCCCTTCCTCAACCACAACCACATAGATTGCTGGTTGTTGGAGCTGAAAGTTATATTCACTCTTCCACCCGCAAAGCTTTCGGCTCCCGTTCGGCAACCTGTCGGCCACGCAATCCCAACAAGCAGGAAGCCTTCACTCGCGAGGCCGGTTGGAAGGACCGTGGCTTGGCGCTGGCTACCTCAAGGTCATCTACCCCAGCAACGGAGAGGATAACACAAGAGAAAAATTCTTGGAGAGCGCGGAGATTAGCCTGAAGGAGTTGGGGACGGAGTGTATTGATATTGTGTATTTAATGCTAACAGTCCCTCATTAACGACCGTCTCTTGAATGTACTAAAAGGCAGTGAGGCTATGTAATTCGCTTTTTATGATAACATCCGCAGCTTCATGTTAGTTACTCCCTACGGTAAAGTACTCTTGATTTTCTTCCGTGTCTAAACTTGGGTCTTCTGCGGTCGTATGCTCTCTTCTTATCTAATCCTCCACGTGTGCGTTCGGGGGTCGAGGGTGCGGATGGGGAAGGGCCATCGAGCATGAGCTGGACGTTGGGAGCAAAAGGGATTCAAAGTCCGCCAAGGACAAAGCCCGCGAGGAGAGTTCCTGCGCAAGTCCGCCTAGAAGAAAGTTACCTACCAGCATCGCCCACTATGAGCATCCTCCCCGCGACCATGTCTGGTGCCTATGTTGCGTGCTCCAAGGGCCTCCTCCACCGCATTGTCCCCCTTGCTTGTCGCGATCCCAACTAGTTCCGCTGCGCCTTCGTTCGTGCCCGGGGATCCTGAAGGTAGCGGGCACGAACGATCTCCCGGTCTCTTCCTTCGCTAATCCTTCCCGCCGCATAGCCAAAGCCAAGAGTAACGGTTCCTGCGTGAGCTATTTGAAGTCGAGGTTGGGCTAGAGGTGGCTTGCTTCGACAATGTCAAGAACATAACTCCATGTTGCTCAATAGGAGAAAGGTATTGGTTGCGTATTCAAAACTTGCTTTTCAGGTGGCAGGTGTAGAAGTACCTGCGTGATGGGAATTGGTCCAAGTGGTGGAAGCGAGGGGTTAATAAGTCAGCACTTTGTGTTCCAGGTTGTGTTTGCAACAACCCCCGGACTGGGACATGTGGCCGAACGGCGTGGAGTAGAGCTTTGCAAACTCCCGGGGCTACGGTATAGGTGTGTACCCCTGCCAGTAGACTATATGTTAATATAGCGGCCTGTTAGTGGGCGTGAGGTATCTTACTGTAGTAGTATCATCAGCTGGCGTCTTCCGGTTACGCATTAATAAGGCTCTTCTACTCCTTTCCAGTTGCGATGGATACGTCCCACGTTCGCAACATGCCCTTTCCACTTCTATATTTATCTATTTATCCGCTTTTCACTTTTTTTTCTTTCACTTGTCCTGGTGCACTTCTCGACATCACTGCGGCTTGCGTCGGTGCCGCCCGCCACGGCCCTCTACGGCGCCGAGGATATCGATAATGAGGCCGTGGGCAAGGTCATGCTTAGAGCGCAACGTACCTCGAGACCAACCCCACCCCTTCAACAACATCAACCACAATTGAGGCGGTTACCGATGCCTGGGATGCGTTTGACTTACAACGACACGGACAACACCATCAGAATCCCCGGTGACACTCGTATTGTGATGTCTCTGGATGTTGAATGAAGCCTCTTTTTGATGGAGTACGTAAAGGTCAGTCGAAACCCGAAAACGGGTAGTGCCGCCATGGTTAAGTTTTGAAGGTTGGGCGGGGTGGGGGTGGGACACTCGGTGATATCATCGCACAAAGCCCCAAAAGTCACAAGTTTATAAAAAGGACTTGGAAGAATCTATGCGAAATCCCTTTGCAGAAAATTTCCTTTCTGTTCTGGGACATTTTGTTCAAGGAAAGAACGAGTGTCTTCTCCCGAGCTCTTGCCTCCGTCACGCACCGTCCAGGCCAGGGTTAGGGTAGCAGGTTGAGTACCCTCCTGCGGTCTCGCTTGTGGCCAACTTCAGTGGAGGGACAGTCTTCGCATGTTGGCAACTTCTGTGCAAGGATAATTTGTGGGTTTCTTCAGCTCACTGAGTAGAGCCGCAGGTAGTGGCACTCTTGGGCTGACTTTAAGTTGGCACCAAAGGATTCCAAGGGGTGATGGTGTATCCTGAAATAACCGTGGGTTGATTTTGGAAGGCCGAAAGGCAACTCAACATCATCGTGATCCTGAATGGAGGTATGAGGGAATTATGTGCCACGCTTTGGCGTTAACGGTCTTAGAGATGTGTTCATGAATTTAGTTCACTTTTTCAAAGAAAAACGCAGAGAACCTCAGCCTCCTCAAACAAGTACGGTGCTACCCTCCGGCCCGCCCCCATCCTTCCCATCCTTCCCCTTCTCCCTCCCCTCATAAAACGCATCCAAGTCCTTCACCACCTTCCTACCCTTAAACTGGCTCATAAGCGTCACCTTCTTTGCCCTCAACCTCGTCTGATACCAAAGCGGGAACGCCGCCAGCCCGCTCATGATGTTGCCCGTCTTGGGCACCACCACCTGTCCGCTCTCGCCCGTCAACACCTTCCTGACCACCGCCTCCGCCACAGTCGCCGGCTCCAGCGGCGGCAGCATAAATGGGGAACCATTCTGGTACCCCTCGAACAGCGGTGTCTTGGTGTACCCTTGGTTGACCACAATCGTCCTGACTTTGGGCGCCTTGTACGTGCTCTGCAGCTCGGCCGTCAGGCCCTGGTGGAACGACAGCGCGGCCGCCTTCGAGGCCGCATAATCCACCATGTTTGGCACGGAAACCCAGGAAGCAAAGCTGGCTACCGTCACCACCATGCCGTGGTTGCGCTGGATCATGTACGGCAGGAACTCCTGCGCGGTGTAGTAGTGCGCGAACAGGTTGACGTCAAAGGTAAACCGCAAGTCCTTTTCCGTGGTCTCCAGCACCGTGCGGCCCTGGACTACGCCCGCATTGTTGATCAGCACTGTCGGGTCGCCGACCTTCTTGCGGACTTCTTGGGCGACGGAGGCGACGTTGGCCCGGTTGGTAAGGTCGCACTTGAAGTAGTGCACGTTCTGACCGGCGTTGAAGGTCAACGGTTGGATGTCGAGAACGACGACGCTCACGCCCTTCTCGGCAAAGAGCTTGACCATCTCCCCGCCGATGCCGCCGGCGCCGCCGGTGATGAGGACGATCTCGCGCGCCCAGTCGTAGGTGTCGGATACGCCGTTGTTGAGGACGCGTCGGTTCAGGTAGCGGTTCGCAGCGCCGATGAGGGCGAGGATAAGGAGGGTCTTGATGCGCTTGAAGGCTGTGGGGTGCAGGATGGAGAGGTCTTGGCCGCGCTTGGTGTACTTGGCGGCGAGGAAGAGGGGGAGGAGGAGTTTGGCGTTGAAGGCGGTCTTGCCAATTAGGGAGATGAGGGTGTCTCCCTTGAAGCCCTCACGGGGGAGGAGGCCGTTGTGGAAAGGCATTGTGATGACTTTGTCGTGTGTGGTCGAAGTCAAGGGTGGGTAAACAGCGAGCCTGGACAAGAGAAGGTAAGAAAGAGATCAAGTTCACCACCAGGAAGTGACCAATCCTGAATCGAAAGAGAAAGGCATGTCGTCCCCTTTATTGGAAACGGGGTGTCGTCAATCCTCCTCCCCCAACTGGGGTTGCATGCCATGGCTTCCCCCGCATCATTGACACGATCTTGGCCCGCATGTGCGCAAGCTACCGAGGCCTGGAGTCCGAGGTCTGAATGGTGTGGATGTGACCTTGGTGATGTGTCAGTGAGGGGAAGATGTTTTGGAGAAGGGGAAAGCCTGTTGGGGGAGGATTGGCGAAGCTAGAGCTCCAAGGGGTTCTTTGTCCTCGTCTGCCAAGACTTTCCCCAGATTCCCTACGCTAAACAGCCCTAGCGTAAACTCTCCTCGAACGTCCAAGCCCTCTTCAGACGAAGGCGTCTTTGAAATGAAACACTCGAGTAAGTCTCTACGAACATAGGATCCATCGCATAGAGATTCTCCTCGTGTTGTTGGTTGTCTCTTCAGATTGTTGTAAATAAGCTTTCAACTTGTCCTTCAGCTCATCCCGTTCAAATGTTAATGCCCCTTGAGTCAAACGGAATCCCATTTCTCTTTCGTATCATGACCCAATGCAATGATATCCATCTTTCCTTAAATCCTCTTCGTCATGTAACCAGACAACCACTCCTCACTCCTGCCTCTCCACTGCCAGCCTCAACTCACTCTTCAACCCCACCAACTCCATACTCACACTCTCATGACTCCTCAAGCTCAAACACGCCGCCCGTTGCGCCACATCCACCAGATTCTCAACCCGTCCACCCATCGCCAACCCCGCCACCAGGACACCCAAAAACGTATCCCCGACTCCATTAACACTAACCACATCCTTGACCGTCTCCACGGGCGGGAACAGCCGCATATACACGCCGCCCACATACGGATGATCATTATAGTTCCTCGCCAGAATATACGGCGCATGATGCACGTCCCTCAGCAACGGATCGCCGGGCTTCAGCAACATGGTCACCAACGCGCCCTTGGACCCCAGCTTGGTGATGATCGTCGGGATGTACGGCAGCAGCTGGATATTCTGCTGCGGCAGGCCCATGTCGGTGATCTCCGCGCTGGTGAGGCGGACAAACTTGTCCCGCGAGCCGTGCATGCCAAAGGAATCGATCACTTCGAACCAGCTGTGCGTAAAGTACTCGTTCCGCGTCGCGGCGCCGTGCATCGCTTGCAGCTCGTACTGGTTAGGCGACGCGAGGTCGACGCTGGCGTTGGGGAACAGACGCAACGGAAGCTGGCCGCCGCGTTTGGGAGCGGCGAAGAGACGTTCGGACTTGGCGGCTGAGACGGGCTCAAAGGCCACGCGGGCGCCGTGCTTTCGGCCCGCTTCGATCCAGGTCTGGATGTCGGTTTCGGCCCAATTGCCGTCGACGACGAGCCACTTGGGCTTGGTGGCGGCTACGGCGGAGTTCCAGTAGGTCGGGAACGAGTGGTTGGAGAAGATGGCCATGTCGGCCATGGCCATGACGAGGTTCTTGTCGGCGTCGTTGACGGCGACGTATTGCGCCGTGCGCGTGGACGGGTATTCGCGGCCGAGCTTGCGGATGCAGGTAGTGTCGAGGCCGGAGGCTTCGAGGTTGGCGAGGATGGTGGCGCCCGCGCTGGGATTGGGTAAGTTTTTGCTAGCTCGGAGAGGGAAGGATGCCATAACTCACATATCGTCACCGACCATGCTGCAGAGCCTGACTTTGCCCTCCTCGCTGGCTTTGTGGGCGGCAAGGGCTACATTGTGGCCTACACCTCCGACGGATTGGGTGATGTGGGAGGGATTGGATACGTGGGCTAAAGGCGAGACTGCCTTGTTCCCCTCGGCATCAACACCACCGGAATAGTCACAGCTCAGATCGAGGGCAACGGAGCCAGCAACGAGGATGTCAGCCGTGTTAGACTGTTCACGGTAGGTTGGTTATTCGGTCAGTGACACGGCAGTTACTGGAAGGGCATGCGATTACTGAAGCCAATGCTAGAGCCTTACCTGCTGTTGCGGTGTGACCTCGGAAGGCTCAGGCTTGATCTCTACTTTCACTTTGGGAGTTCCAGGAGACTGAATTGTAAACCTGATCAACTCTACGTTAACAAGGTGTATAGTTTAGCTGGCTTATGGAGGTTGTAATAAGGTGCTTACGCAGCAGCCCCAGAGGAGGAGCGGGAGCCGCCGTCCATAAGCTTACTGAGCTCCACTGCTACCTTAGCGGCCCGCTCAACGTTTGACTGGACCAAGTACTTGTTGGCGGGCACACTACGGCCCTCGGTCAGCTCCCTGATTCTCCTGAGGATATATGGCGTGTTTTCGGCGCCGCCGAAGCCCTTCTCGCCCGCCTCACGTACGGCAACGCTGATAGCGTGCTCCATGTCTTGCCTAGAGATGGCATGCTCCTCCGGAATGGGATTGGCCAAGAGAAGACCCGTCTCGATGTTGAGCTGTTCCTGGGCATAGATCATGGCCGCAGCTTCGGCCTCGGTCTGGACCACTGAAGGGCTCTTGATGCCGCTGTCACGGGCCCAAAAGGCAGGGAAGTCAACATTTCCTTGACGCCCGTCTGCGAACGTGGACACCAGGACACCTTGAGTCTCGAGGAACTCAAGGGTCCTGGGGATATCGAGGAAGCCCTTGCAGCCACTGCTTACTACGGCGACGCGAGTCCTTCCAAGCTCGGTCAAGTCGGCCGAGATATCCATTGAGTTCTCGCCGCCCTTGTGAACACCACCGAGACCGCCGGTGCCAAATACGCGGATACCGGCGAGTCTGGAGAGAACCATTGTTCCAGAAATGGTGGTGCCACCATGGATCTTGGTTCCAGTGAGACCCTGTATGAGAAGCAATGGTTAGCAAGCATGGCCTCCCCAAACGTCTGGTTTCAACCAGTCACTGGACCTCATGGTGACCGAATTTACCTTTCCAACCAGATACGCAAGATCGCGTCTAGAGGCCTTCTTTGCACCCTCATTGACCATACGCTCCACCTCGGCAGTGCTCAAACCAACTGTGGGCACACCGGCAAGGATGCCGCAAACAGCAGGGACCGCTCCATTCTTGCGAACAATGTCCTCGAGGTACAAGTCGTCTCCGAGGGCGCCATGGGTGTAGATGGTGGACTCTAGAGCAACGACGGGCTTGTTGGTGGCCAAGGCGTCGGCGACTTCAGGGGAGACTTTGAGGAGACTGGCCAGTTGGGAGTCTGTGCTCCTGAGCCTTCGTTGAACGGTGTTGAAACCGGGTTGGCGGGCACACTTGAGTCGCGAGCCCAGTAGGGCTGAGCTAACATGGTGGGCCCGACTAAGGAGGTGTTGCCGAGCTGTCATGTTGGACTTGGGGGTGTGGAAGTGAATTGGGCGTGAGGAATTCCGCAAATCGACTGGTTGCCTCCTGTTGGTCAAAGATCCTTACGCTCTTCCAGGCCTACCCGCAATTTGATAAAAAGATCACCGGTAGTGAAGTGATTCTTGAAGATGAAGAAACAACAATGACGAGAGATGCTCGACAGATGGGGTTCAAAACTTGAAGATTCAGCAAAATCCGACTTTTATATGTATTTTAACCGCCGTGATATCTGACTGTTCGGTGGTGGATCGACGCCAATTGCTGTTACCAAGAGATATCTGATGTTGTGTTGTTGGTTAAAATGACCATGGGGTAAGCTGATGTTTGGGGAAGCTCGCGATGCCATTTGCTGGAGCTGCTGATGTGGACCCCAACCCCCGCCATTGAGCTTGCGCCCTTCGAAACCGAAGCATGCCGGGCGGGCGATAAGATATGGAAGTGGGCTGCAATTGACTGTTCTAGCAGGCGGTATGGAGTCCACGGCATCTTGTGACAGTTGATGTCAGTGAAAGTCTGATTTACAAACTTGTCCAATTCAGTTTGTTGCTTGCTGTGTTGAAGCAGACAGCTTGTCGTTCTGTGGCAGTATTCGACAGCACGGTTCGTTTAACTGATCGGCCCCGTTATTTGCGACTTCTCTCGTTCAGGAAGGTGCTTGCTCGCGGGGCGTGCTATCGACACTAGGAAGCCCAGCCAAGCACCAAGCCCCGGGTTAAGGTCCGCGCCAAGGCCGTTCACACCCGGAGCCGGGCGTAAAGATGCCCGGGCGGCTTCGATTTCGGGGCTCATCGGGATAATCATAGACGCCGTAACCGCCGGATATGGTCTGTAAGACTTTATGGAAAACAGCATGGTTGGTCGGCTCGTACGGCACAGCGGGCCTTCTTCCCTCTTGGCGACCCCTACTGGGAAATGGGCCACCCAGGGGTCCATGCTTTCCAGAATGCGAAGTGAAACACGCGAGAGCTCAATTGCATGCATGATTTCTATCTTCCCGTCAACCTCCTCTTCTCACAACCGCAACCCATCCCTTAACTATCCATCCCGTTGTGGGACCCTTCCACACCCAGACGACCATCATGTCGATCTCTTAGACAAGAAGCTCTCGACCCCGTCTTTCAGATCTGGCATGTTTCCGGGACTCGGGCTTTTCACTTTTGGACCAAGCGGCCAATGTGAAAATGGATTCAGGGTCTGGGAAACACCAGATATCCCCAACCAAACTAGGTGGGAATGAGAGAAGCCTTTCCCTTGGTCTGACTCCGTTACGCACTTCTCTCCAATCTCACGATGCAATTTCAATCTCGCGGTGGTATCCTGGATGCCTTTTGATTTCCTTATTATACTCGTGCTTCCCTTTACCATATTTTTCCTTCTCTCTTTTTCCAGAATCTTAATCTGAAGATCTTTTCTGCATTCGACAGTCTACTTAGCTGTCTCTCTTCATCCGGGATAAGCCCAGTTGCTGTCCGCTCTACTCTCTGACAGCCTCAATTTCAGCCCTCTTTACATCAAACACTTTGATATCATCGAGCCGTCAAGATCACAATTTACACAACCCAAAATGACAAAGTCAACGTCTCTTGCTGCCTTTGCAGCTGCGGCACTCTTCGCATCCAAAGGCTTTGCGAGCAACTTTACCATTAGCAACCGCCAGATTTACACTCCTGGTTTTGTTGTTGTCGACTCTCCCCAGCCGGACACACCTCTTGGCGGAGGTTAGTACAAACCGGCTTTCGGCAAATGGCTTGAGGACCCGCTGCTAATGAACTATGTAGACAATATCGAGATTGCACTCGATGTCTCCACCAACGGTAAGCTTCCTCTGCCGCCCTACGACGATGACGCTTCCAGCCAAATCTACAACATCAACATCTTCCTCTACAGCTATGACACGGGCCGCAACTTCACCATCACCAACGGCACTGCGTCGGCCAACAATGCCACACTCGGTGATATCATGCTCTCCGAGCCCGGTAGTACCGTGAAACATGTCAGGTGGACATGGCCCGACTGCATGGTTGGTGAGAGCGACCGTGGCAGCTATAACGTGAGTTTGACACACAGTATGCGCATAGCTTTCACCAGAGCCTTTTCACTGACAACTTTAATCAGATTTCTATTCGCCAGAGCTTCAGGCTCAACGGCGAGGACCACTACACGATTTTCGATCTTCCCATTTCCGTGACCAACGGCATCAGCAAAAGCGGCGACCGCCCTTCTTGCCAGTCACTTGATAACCCGTTGCTGGCGCCCGAGGATATCGATTGGACAGACACTAACGAGCTCGGTGCTCTTTTTGCTCCTGGTGGCTCGACGGTTATTGAGACGCCCGATGCTGGTAGTGGTGCTGCCTTGGCGAGCTGCAAGGATGCTCTTGACTTGTTGTACGTGGTGGACTTTTGCTATGCTCTGTTGTTGAGCTAGGCTCTTGGATGGCAAATCTTGTATCTGATCTAGGTTTTAAATCTGGCGAATAAGGTGATGGCTGTCAAATGGAATGCCATTTTCACAAGTCAACGGAAACAACCGTCACTTTCATGCATGCCTTCTTGGTTGAAGTCAAGTGGTATATTCCCTTTAGCTTCATATGGAAATCCAACTTCAGCAACCAACTTTCTCTATTGCTTTGAAGTTCCTCGTATCGTGAAAGAGTGTTGTTTCTTCAAACGGTCTTTTTCATCACATAGATGTTACGCAGAAAGTAGCATTGAGTATTCGGATAAGTCAGGAAAGGTACTTTGAGCCTGTACCTCGAACAAGGCTGCATGCTTGTGATAACAAGTGGGTCCAGCTCAAGTGGGGCAAGATCTGCAATCTGCAAGGCTGATAACGAAAAAAAAGTTCCCAACGTCAAACAAACCAGACTCCAGCGACCGGCCGTTGCACTTCCGTCCAATTCCACCCCGTTGACCACGAACGAATCTCAAAGGCAAAAACATGTTCCCGGACTTTGCACGATCACCCACAACCTAACACAATGGCGCCGCAAACAAAAGACGAGGTCTCCGACGACAACGAGTTCGTCGGATTTGACGAGGAGAGCGATGAGGAGATGCACAACGACGACGACATGTCGGTAGATGAGGATGAGGAGGACGACTCCGATATGGATTCAATTGCCGACCCGAGGAAAAAGTACGAGATTGACGAGAAGGACTCCGACGAAGAAGACCTCGAACGATTTGTCTTGGGCAACAACGACACATTCCGCGCCCAGCTCTTCCGCGACGACTTCCTCGCCGATCTTACCGATTCCAAGACTCTCGTCAGGGCCGACGGTCAAGATGACACCACCGGTCTTGAACACGTCGATGATAACGCCCTCTTCGCATTTGATACGGGTGTCCCTGGCGACAAGAAGCAGACAGCGGCCGCGCCCTCGGCACTAGAGGCCTACGAGCAGAAGGAGGAGCCACCAGCGTGGGAGGACAGCGATGACGAGCGGTTGACAGTATCCCTTGCGGCTGCCTCGCGGTTGCGCAAGCTGCGTCAGTCCGAAGAGGAGGATGTCGTGAACGGCACCGAGTACGCGCGCCGTCTGCGCTCGCAATACCTCCGACTATACCCCCTTCCCGAGTGGGCCAAGGAATCCTCTGCCGCCAGCCAGCGCCGGAGGAGAAAATCCTCAGCCGCCGGCTCCTCCTCCGAGGACGACAGCGACGCCGAAGACGATATCGACTCCGCCCTCCCTCTCGAGACCTTCCTCCGCGACGTCAACTCTTTCAACGCCAGCGCCGATGCCCGTGGCAGCAAGCGCCGCAAGCTGCGCCCCGAGACCATCGACATCCAGCGCTCGCGCGACATTCCCGAC
This sequence comes from Copromyces sp. CBS 386.78, assembly GCA_030685235.1. Classification (NCBI taxonomy): domain Eukaryota; kingdom Fungi; phylum Ascomycota; class Sordariomycetes; order Sordariales; family Sordariaceae; genus Copromyces; species Copromyces sp. CBS 386.78. The sequence continues at coordinate 26,881 of MU839280.1, forward strand.
ATCCACAAGCAGTCCGTCAGCTCGCTGTCGTTCCACCCCAAGCACCCCATCCTGCTCTCGTGCAGCGTCTCCTCCGTCATGTACCTGCACCAGGTTGACCCGACGGCTCACCCGGTCCCGAACCCGGCCCTCACCTCGGTGCAAGTCAAGCGCACCGACCTTCGTCGCTCCGAGTTCTTGGGTCCGGACGGCGACGACATCATCTTCGCCGGTCGCCGCCGCTACTTCCACAGCTGGAACCTGTCCTCGGGCGCCGTTAAGAAGGTCACCCAGATCCAGGGCCACCAGCGCGAGCAGCGCACCATGGAGCACTTCCGCCCCTCGCCCTGCGGTCGCTATCTGGCGTTCATCGCCTCGGAGAAGAAGGGCGGCGGCATGATCAACATTGTCAACGTGCGCACGATGCAATGGATCGCGCAGGCGCGCACCAACGGCCGCGGCGGCATCTCCGATTTCGCCTGGTGGGGCAACGGCAACGGCCTCTCCATCCTCGGCAAGAACGGCCAGGTCACCGAGTGGAGCATGCTCAGCCGGCGCACGGTTGGCGTATGGCGCGACGAAGGCTCGATCGGCGGCACGGTGATTGCGCTGGGCGGACAAAAGGGCACCGGACCTGGCCAGATTGGTGGTGATCGCTGGGTTGCTGTGGGCTCGAATAGCGGTATTTTGAATATCTACGACCGGAATGAGCTGGTTGAGTCTGTTAAGAAGGAGAGCGGTGCGTCGGAGGAGGAGACGGTACAGATCAAGAGCATTCCCACCCCGCAGAGGACGTTTGAGCAGCTTACGACGCCCATCTCCGTGGTGGCGTTCGCGCCGGATGGTCAGCTGTTGGCTTTTGGTAGCTTCCATAAGAAGGACGCGCTGAGGCTGGTGCACTTGCCTAGCTGCACCGTGTACAGGAACTGGCCTACGGAGCAGACGCCGTTGGGCAGGATTACGGCTGTGGCGTTTAGCCAGCAGAATGGTGGGGATGTGTTGGCAGTGGGCAATGATGTGGGGAAGATTAGGATGTGGGAGATTAGGAGTTAGATGTGAGCATGGTGTGGAGCGTTTCGTTGGTGGTAAGGTCGTGCTGTGCAGAGTATAGACAAAGTAAGGGTAATTCACGGGTTTGGACTACAAAATACTGACCAATCTGTCTGAGGGGCTCAGCAAATGTTTTTCTATGGCAACAATATGTATCCCCGAGCTACTCCTTGTTGGTGTTATCGAAGTTCTGATCTCCGTATCCTCCTTTTTCTGTGGATAAGAGGTAGATTCCTCAAGTACTTCCTGTTTCCGTCTGCTTTTTTCCCTTCTCTCCTTTCAACATCTCCTCCTCTCTCTTCACTTTCGCATCCTTTCTCTTTTTCAACTTTGCCTCCTCCTTCCTCGCTGACCTCTCCTCCTTCTCCTTTTGCAACTTCTCCTCCAACTGCGGATTGAAAATGTGCCTCAGCATCGAATACTCCGGCTGATTTTCGGTGACTTCGTCCCTGGGAAAGATCCTCTTGGACTTCATGGTATAATCAGTGAGCGCCCGTGGGGTCGGAAATCGTTGCGGCTTTGACTTTCCCCCGGCTTGAATGATCTTGTCGGAGTCAAGGACATCTAAGATGTTGACGTATACGGACTCAATGGCCTATGATATAATACAAGAGGCGCGTTAGTGATAACAGGAGGTATACAGAAGAACAGTGTGTTGGGGTGAATTTCAATCTGACGGGCGTGTTACCTTTCGACAGCTCTCAACATCATCAAATTGGCCTTCCAAACCGATGGTCCGACACAGCTTTTGCCAGTCCTTGAGCTCTCTCTTGCCTATGAACTTGTTGAATTTGTTGACGATTCTCTTGCGTTTCTTCTCATTTTCCTTCTTTCTTTTTTCCTGTTCTTCTTTTGTCAACTCTGGTTTCTTGCCCGCCCTCGGCTTCTTGCCACTTTCAGTGCTGGGCCTGGTGGATTGCGATTCGAAGGAAGCATGGCGGCCAAAATGTGGCTGGATCAAGCGAGAGATTGGACACCACCAGGGTTTGGCTCCTCCCGCTGCTGCCAGAAAGTTTGGCAATCGTTGAGAGACGGAACGGAAAAGAAAGGCTCGGAGGGAGTTCATGGTATCTGATCAAGAGGATGTTAGAAAGAAACAAAGAAAGAAAGAGGGATTGGCATTGGGAATTTCAGAGTTTTTAGGTAACTTGCAGGCTGACAAGATCACAAGTCTGTGACTGCCTCTAGGTAAGTGCATTGGCCTTACACTCTTCTGCTCGGGACCTTTATGTTCAATTCAAGCTCCGTGTGGTGATGGATGCCAGACTTTCATCTGGTGGCCAGGTTTCTCAAACATGAGGTGAAGAGACACTGAATAAAAGTACGGGGGAGGCTAAGCGGGGAGACTTTGACCCTATGCGAACACAACAAAAAAAAAAAAAAAAAAAAGCAAAGTTCATCGTGATTGCGTTGAGCATGCCCAATCCCGAACGAAGTTTCAATGCAAACGGACGATGGTTGACGTGGCCTAGATATGGCCGTTTGTGCCCGACCAAAAAAAAAAAAAAAAAAAAGGCTTCCGAGTCGAGTGCACGACATTACGAGAGGTAGACACCTTTCGCAAATTTCCATATACCTTGGATAAAGAGAATCATGTTGAGCAAAACTTTCTGAGAATGTTGAATTAGCACCAGAAAATTGCTCACGGTCGGTATAGGACTTGGTGGGTGGTGCAGTGGTGATGTTACTTTGCATGGTGTACCTATATACCTGCCACATCCCTGTTTTTCATCAATCTTACAATGGCTGGATGGCCGAGCGGTCTAAGGCGCTAGACTCAAGAACCACAAATTCTTCTTCACTCATAAGGTGAGGTGCATTCTAGTCTCGAAAGAGGCGCGTGTTCGAATCACGCTTCAGTCACAAGTTTTTTTTTTTTTTTGATTTTTCTCCCTCTATTATTTTCGCTTCTGGCTTATGCGGTTCTAGGAACGGAACGCTTTCAACTTTTTCCTTGGCTGGCCGCAGGAGGCATGAAGTATGGCTGAAAAGAAGCGTCTATTTTGGAGCATGAAGATTGATTTGATGTAAGGAGGATTACGGTGCCATTACGAATTCCGTTCCATAGGTAGGTAATCGCGTTTTCCGTGGCTGTACTGTTGCGACTTCTATAGCTTAGACTAGTCGTTGGCGGGAAACTTGCGTGGAAGCAGATAAGCACCGGACTTGTTTGTAAATGAGCGTAATGGTTAGTAGCGTCCCTTCGTTGGGCGAGACGGATGAACTTCTTTCGACAATTCCATACCACTGCACATCTCGTACTGAATATTTCTTGCCGTTGGGATCGAAGTGTTCTTATCTTTGAGAGCCTTCTACTATTTTCGTGTGAAACCTGCATGCGTGCCTCCCCAGCCTTTACCACATTTAAATGAGGTGAAGTTCAGTGTTTTGGTGGGTGATCGTTTGATATCTGAAGGCCCCGTCGTAAGATGGACAATTGCATTGCTAGCAAGACCGACCAGTGCAGTAGCACACTAACTCCGAAGCTGCAAGTCTAAGTTAGCGATCCAGCTAAGAAAACATCTCATTGCCTTCCGTACATTGCATCCGAGGTCGGCGGAGGGCGTCCTGCGCACAGACCATCCTAGCTCTAACAATCCGAGCATCAATGCAACTGAACTTTTCCTCTTTCTTCTTGCAACCACAAAACATCAGGTTTTAACACCCACACACTTGGTGGCGCCCCCTACCTGCTAACGATATTCAAAAAATACATATTAGACTACGGATCTCGCGACTGAAAGGTAATTTTGAAGAGGCCTCAAAACCTCTTAATCTATTTGATATTCGCATTAGGTCTACACCTTTTCAGCCTCCAACATCATCATCATCCATCATCATTATTATCATCATCATTACAGTCCACAATATCTGGCCATCAAGGATTCCACGAGACGCCCTGCCCACCCAATCCTCCATGTAGTTATCCAACCATGCTGTCCGGAAGAGACCTCTGCTGCTGTCTGGTCCAGAAGGTCTTTTCCCGGGCATATCCTTTTGCTCATCAACATCGCCATCGACATCGACCTAACGGTCCCTCCGCACGCCGAGTTTAAGAAACTCCGCACCATGCCTCCCTCATCCGGTTACCACGGCCACAGAGCCACAACTCAGTACTTGTAGCAATGCCAAACAAAAAAACAAAGCAAGTGCTCAACTCAAGCTAAGCTGACAAAACAGCCACAATCGGAAACAAATAAATCACGATCGTCCACCTCGCCCAGAACCTCCACGTCCGCTCCTCCGCACCCGCGCTCCTCTGTGTGAGCACCCGGCTGGCCACAAACAGCGAATAGAGCAGAAACGAGGCAGCGACACTGATATCCAGCCGCCAGAACCACGCGCAGACGAGCGTCCAGAGCGGCATCATCAGAGCCAGATGCGCCCGCGGAACCGCCGCTTCGCCGAGGAAGATGGCTAGTGCCTTTTTGCGCTTCATCGTCTTGTCATTGCCGGAGCCCTCTTGGTGTCCCTGGGGGTGGCGGTGGTTCTTGTGGTTCTTGAATTCCTGGCAGCCGATGGTGGTGGCGATCAGGACGCTGACGAGGTTGAGCCAGGTCCAGGTGTGGCCGTGCGGGCTGCTGCTGGTGGTGGTGAGGGCGATCTTGAGAGAGGCAGAGTTGATGTACCCGAACGAGATGCCGAGGATGATGTCGCGAACGAAGGGCTCGTTACCTCCACCGAGGTCGTTGTAAATAAAGGTCATGAGGTGGATCATGAGCCCTTCGTGCCAGACGCCCAGAAAGTGGTTGAGGACGAGGGTGATGGGGAGCAGGATGAGATAGGCGCGGCGGATCTGCTCGGGCGTCGTGATGGTCTTGCCGGAGGGCTTGTTGTTGTTGATGCGTCCCTCGGCGATGGACCCATCCCGAGGCCGCTGGTTGCCGAGATGAAAGATGAGCAGAGCGTAGAAGCTGAAGAAGTAGGTGAGCGGGAGCCTAGCGAAGACTCGAGAGAAGGCGGGGCCGGAAGTCCCGCGAAGATGGACATCTGCGAAGGCGGCTGTGATGCTGAAGATGGCGTTGGGTAGCGTGGCAGTGAAGAGGTCATCTTTGGTGAAGGCCCAAATCACTTTGGCGACTGCTGTCACGTTTCCGAAGAGATGGCCGGCGGAAGGACGAGGGAATTGACCCTGGACGCTCTCATCGCCCTTTGCCACGGTCACTGACTCAGATTTGTGGTTCCCCGGCCCAGCACCGAAAAAGGAAAGCAAACTTCTGAGTGTGGGAGATCTCGACTCCGTTGGTAAGTGAGCGGGAGCGTGGGAGGCCATGGTGCCCAAGATTACAAGTAAGAGGGGGGTGGAAAGTTGGGTAAGTGATGAGGAGTGTCCATCTTTGGACGGTTGAGCATCGAATGATTTATACCCGCCGTCTCGGGCTACATCTTCATCTTCATCGAGATCAGGTCGTCCCTCGGACAACTATGTCCCATGCTTCGATCTTCGATCTCATGGATGCGGGTCGTTAGCATTGAAGGACTTGTTTCCCATTGGATGCTATCGGATGGCGGGTTGCTACGATTTTGTGCGGATCATCCGGGTTGTCGCCGACTCGCCGGACTTCCCGAACGAGTGGGGCTCCCGAGAGCACGGGCGGTCTCGTGCCATCAAGGGACCTTGATTTGACGACAACCATGACATGATTGGTATCTGAATATCAGCGATTTCAAGCTTATGATTCACTACAAAAGATCATCGCTAACGTCGACTGATCGGTTTGATAAAGACCCCAAGCCAACAATGCCCTCATCCCATGAACTTGCAACAATAGGACGACCCTGGAATTTCCACTTCCTGCCAAAGAAAACATGCGAGAAATCCGGAACCCAGCGTCGTGCGTACAGGAGAAGGGCAGTCGAACCGGGTAGCTGGAGTCGTGGCTCTCCACGGACTAGAGTGGAAGATTTCCTATGGGAGTAGGGGATTTCCGATAATCGGGCTGCCCATGAACGTATTGAGCGGGTTGTTGCACGGGAACCCGACATAACGGTCGCTGTCTTTGGCGAAATCGCTGTTGGCCCAATTGGTCACTGCTTCATCGACACCGCAGACCGGAATGCGCATGAGACCTGGTGTGGTGATGTCCCTGTTGTTCAGTTCCTTCAGCGTTGTTGGATTCGAGTTGTAGTCTGGGTAGTCTCCGTTTCTCTTTCCGTTTGACTGCCAAGTTCTAACGGACCTGTTTTCGCTGAGTTAGCACGTCGCCCCCATTCGGATACAGGTTCTTCAGACCCCAAATCAGCATTTGTTCCCAAGCCTCCTTGATGACATGCTTTGTATCCTCCGAATCTTCTCAAAATTCCCAACTCGACATTAAGAAGCGGACAACATGAAGATAGCGGTCAAGCTCACAATCGCCGGCCAGAAACCCGGAAAGAGCCGATATCCGAGACTCTCGGTTGGGCAGACGGTAGTGTTGGTGCCCTGCCGACATGCTACGGCAAAGGCATCAGCAGCCAAAATTGCCGATATGTTCGAAGCTGTTGCGTCGTTCATATTCGCCCTACAAGGGTTGCTGGGCGGTTGCTCGTCCGTGAGACGTACGCAACGGGATAGGTCGCCAGTTCCAAAAGTGGAAGGATGTTCCATTTGGAGCTCCTCGGGCGCGCAAAGAGCCACACTCAGTGTTGGGCATACTCCTGGCTCGGCCACAAGATCGGGTGCCTTGGCTCCTTCTTTGATGGTAAAGAGGGTATTTGTACGGGTGATGTTCCTGCTTGACCAATCCCTCGGGCTAGTGCAGTTCAGCGTGTCAAACACCCAGTAAAGCGAGTACTGCCCTTCTGCCTTGGCACCGTTGAGCTTGTCGGTCCAGTAAATGAGGTAGTAAGGGTCGCCTGTGATGTTGGTCATGGCCGCGTGCCATTTGTAGGCCAGACCGTGCCATCCTAGAGATCCGGCGGGTTCTGATGCTCCCCTGGGTCTTGTCACATCGGTGTGGTCCTCCTCAAGCCAGCCATCGTAATCGCGTAATCCCATCTTTCCAAGGTACCAAGACAACAAAGGCCGAAATGCAGTTGCATCCTTGGGGTTCTGTAAAGCAAAGATGATGGGAAAGACGGCGGCTGGGGCATATGTGTCGTTCCGCGGGAAAACGACGTCGAATTCGATTGTAGTTGGATATTGCGCAACGGCATCGTTTCCTTGACTCTGTTGTGCCAATGCCGCGGAGAAAAGAAGGAGTAGAAAGGCAGTAAGGGAGCCAAAGCGGCTAATGGCCGAGATGATACCGGTGGGTACCATGGTGGATGGAACCGTTGAACGTGCCGAGTGGCGGGAAGCAGGTCTAGCGAAGGATTCTGGGGGGGGACTGTCCGGGACTGAAGTGTGGATTTACAGAAAGGACTGCAAAAGGGCACCAACAAGATATATGCAATCGATAGCGGCTGAGCCGTACTACCCGACGTCACAATACGGCCCGGACCTCCAGCGAAGGCACTGGCATCTCGTCTCCCGGTTGCGGCGTAGATGTCCCCGAGATTGTTGGCCCCTGAATGTATGTAACCTAAACGTCAAGCTTTTCTTGTCAGCACGCGTAAAGTCTAGGTTGGGGAAGAGAGCTAAGCCCCTTTTCCATAGATTTCCGGACTGCCATCTTCAACCTACCGGTACTAGGTAGGTACTGATGCACTTTTCGTCATGCTACCTTCCTACGACCGTTTAGTTCGACGTCGAACTGTTCCATCCGCCAATATCCAAGCCGCATACGTCTCCGTGCCCTTCTTGAGCATCACGACTCCCACGGTGTAGACCTCGGAGCGTGATCTTGAAACTCGGAGGTCAATTTGCTCGACCCGGTCACCGCCAGTTTACTCCCACCTAACCTCAGGCTGGCGTCTTGCACATGCTCGGTCCAGGTCCCAGGCCTAGCTTCTCTTCGTTCGCGGGCCCGAGTGTAACATTCATTGCTGTGTCATCAGCGGCTGGAATTTTGGTGAGAATAACCTCATCCACCTTTGTGTGGAAAGGACCCCTGAAACCAGCCCTCTGCTACCATTCTGTCTTCTTGGCATCATAGCCCTCTATCTGACAGCAAGAAACAAAATCAGGTAAAAAGGTGCCGTAAGAGACCGGTTATTGAAGGTACGCGATTGGGTGAGGTTGATTGTGCGGCTGCCCTAGTTGCCAGGTTCGATGAGATGTTGTTGAGATGTTGTTGTTGAGGCGAGGGACGGTGCGGCCCGGAGCAACACCACACTTCCACAGCGGAGAGTGGGGTGACCCTGTCCAATGGTATGGTACCTAGGTAGGCGGGGCTGTTGGCTTGAACCCTTGGTGCTTTTTGCCGGGCCGTCAGCAGGTGCCCCTGCACGGCCCCTGCAGGTGCACTGTACCTACATACCACTCAGCCACTGCAGGTAACTACCTCTAAAGACAAAAGATGTTCCTGCCAAAGGAGGACACTTCACTCGTCAAATTTATCCCATTTACGCTTTGCTCAGACGCTTAAATGCTGGCCTCGACCAAAATCTCTCGAAAATATGGTCTGACTCCAAATAACGTCAATCAACCGCATGTTTTGCCTTCACAGCTTTATAGCTCAAAAATGGGGCAGTATGCTTGGTTAAACGGCTGAAAATCAGCCATGCGTCTCATGTCTTCATCTCTGAAGGTGTGGGTTCCAACACACCAGCCACTGTAAAGAGAATGCATGGCAAGCTTGGAACATCATGTGCGAACCGGGCTTTGCCCTTGGGAGACCGCTCTTGACTTTGCGCTGACATATGATTATGCAGCGGACACCACCCCACGAAGGCAAATCTCTGATGTTGGATGCAAGGAATCCAATAAAGTAAAGCAAAGCAAAGATTGGCCGGATTTGCTTTACTTTGGTCAAAAGATAAAGAGAAGACTTGGTTGATCCGTTCTGGACTTGCTTTGCGTTGCCCTTGAAAGCCGCACAACTTCGAAATATTCCTTTTACCAAGGCCTAAGTGTGATAATATGGGTCTGAAAGTAGGGGGTTCAACGTGGCTGTATTGTATTCTATTGTGCTGATCTGCACCTGGCTCAATATTTGGCATCTAGTATAAATCTAGTCTCAGTCAGACTCAGCTGGGCCTCCGAAACCCCACTCGCGACCCCACCCACTACTTTCTGCGGTAGTAGGTCTAAGCGGGTTTTACGTTTTTTTACCGTTAATTGTAGAGTGATAAAAAAATTGTACGAGGATTTTATTTTAATCGGAATATAACCTCTAAATCTATTTTAGTTAAAATAAAATTAACCGCCCCTATTATATCCAACTACTCAATTAATAAATAATTTTAATTAGAGTAAAATATATTAAAATACTATATCCGATTTATTCGACTTACCCGATATAATAGAACTTTCGTTTTATAAAACGCCCTTTCCGCCTCTACTTAATAACCAATCTATATTTATACTTAATTCGCTTAACTTTATATCCGAATTAATTAATTTTTAAATTAGTCCTATTTACTATTCGCCTATTCCGAATTTCGATATTTCGAATCCGATCCTTACCTCCGTTTTATATATTCTATTAATTATTCTTAAATTACCGGAATATAATTACGATTCTAATTAATCCCTAGCCTATAAGATTAAAGAGTATTAGTTTCGCCTTTACCCTAAAAAGGGTATATTAAAATAATTTATTTATAATTAGGTAAAAGTAATTCAAAGTGACAATTAATTATTTAAAACCTATATTAAAGAATTTATTAATTTTTTACACAATAAAAACGTACGCGAAATTTTCTTTCGCTAAAGCGTTATTATTTAATTTAAGGATAAGAATAATTCGTACGACGTAGAAATTTTTAATTGGGAATTTAGTTAGGAATTAATATTTCTCTTCCGAAAACGCAAACCTAAAAAGACGAAGAATAATAAAAATGAACTTAAAAATACCGACTTTAAATTTATTAATTTTAATTCCCAACCCGGAGACCCCGAATTATAATATCCCGAACCTGAAAATATTAAAATTATAGATTTATAACCTAATAATTTTAAATTATTTTCGTTATTCGTTAAATTTAGCGCTTCTTTTATAATTAGGGTCGATATATTATATAATATTAAAGATTTATATAATATATAGTAGATTTTAAATATTGTCTGGTAAAGTATAACGTAGCTTTAATTATACGCCTTTTAATTATATTTACTCTTTAAAGGCTTAATATTGTATTAGCGTACTTAATAATTAAAATATAAAGGCTAAACTCGTTATAACGAATTTACTTCACCTTATATTTATATAATTTTTATAATTCTTATAAATATTCGCGCCCTCTATAATTCGGATTTTTTTTCCTAAATTATAGGCCTTTATTTACGTATAAACGGCGTTACGAAACGTATTTAAAATATATTAATTAAACTCGGCATTTATACTTTATATAGTAGGATAATTATAATTATTAAAACGTTTACTACTATTATAATAGTTAGTTTAGACTTTAGATATTTATTATAATTAAATTAACGTTTTTAGTAAAATTTTAAATACGTTATATCCAATCCTAGTCTTATTATTATCTATAATAACTATAATATTTCGATATTATATAGAATTTTAATATTGGTCGATAGGATATTATATATAATTTTACAATTTATTTATTAATAAATAGTTCTAATATCCCTGGACCCTTCTAACTAAATTAATTCTAATTTACCATCTAATTTTAAACGAGTTAAATTATTCCTTTACTTGCCCCGACGCTATATATATTTTACCCTATTATTAATTCTTTTATTATTAAGAAATTATAAACCTTATTTTTTATTATTTATAAATAGGAAGGCTTACTTACTTATCCCTTCCCTAAAGTAAAGCGCTATTAAATACCTAAGAGTTTTATTCTTTAAACGCCCGCTATTAACAAAAACGAAGGTAAATTAGCTAACGTTTATCGTCTATATAATAAATTATTCTTCGGCTTATTAGGGATAAATTAAAAATAATTCGGCGATAGGCTCTTTTTCGTTTATAGCGACTAGAAAACGATATTATTCATCTATAAAATTATATTAATTTAATTAGAGGCGCAATCCAAATACGATTAGAAATAGTAGATAGTATCTATTCTAACCTTCTTCTATATTAAATTCAATTTTATTAATTTAATCTTCCGGTATTTCTAGCTTCTAATTAAGTAGAATACTTACAGATTTAGTAGGGCGAAGAATATAAAGTAGTAAAAAACTAAATTTTATTATAGGTTATAGTTTTTTTATAATATATTCTATTTTAGGATTTTCGCCTTCTTTATATATAACTTTATTAATAATAAATTTTTCGACGCCGGTCTTCTAAATAGGAAAATTATAAGGGCGGTTATTATAAATACTTTTCAGGTTAATAGCCTATTTTATCTTTCTATATAATTTAATTATATATACGTTAAAATATTTACTTTAGAAGGGTATACCAGTAAATACTTTAATAATAGCAATTATATAAATATATAATTCCGTAGCGTTTATTAATATTTATATACCGTTTGGGTATTTATCGTTCTTATTCGCGCTATTAAATTTAGAAACTACGGTATTCTCTAATAAATAATTAATTTTTTACCCTTCTTTTTCTATAGCGGGAAGAATATAAATTATAGGCTTAAGATACTTTATTTTTCATAATTACTACGTTTAGAAATAACCGATTATATATTATTTAAAGCTATCCTAAAGTCTAGATTAGTATAGTATACTATAATTAGTAATAGTTAGAAGGAGATCGATCTAATATTAGAGTATATTAATTATTCTTTTATATTCGATATTAAATATTATAAAAATTCTATTTATAATATTAAATCTACTTTTATTAAAATATCTACTATTGGGCCTCTTATTATAACTATTCGTAAAATGGTTAAATTGGAATTTAAGCGACTTAATAGTAATAAGTATATTAGTCCGTCTATTAATAAAGACGTTATTAATTATATTTATAAGATTTATAAAAACGGGTTCGCAATCCGGCGTTATAAATCTTCGGACTCCGCCGACTTTAATATACTAAATTTATGATAAAAAGGCCTATATATTTTATTTATAGGAATATTAGAGTAGTTTAATAATAAGGAGGTACGGCCGGAGTACAAAGAAGATTAAGAATACTTTAATCTTTCCGAATTTAAAGATAATAATCTTTTTATAATTAATAATATACATAATATATCCAATTCTAATAAAAGTAATAGTAAGCTAATTTAATTAATAACTATCCTAAATTATATATAATTTAATACGCCCTTCTCTTATACTCTTTAGCGAAGGCCTATATTTTAAGGTTTAAAGTAGCACTTTATCGGTTTCTAATTAATATAAATATAATTTACCCGTTAAACTCCGTACAACAATAGATTTTATTCCTATTAGAATTACTATATAATATTTTACTATATTTCCCTTCTTACTATTCTACGGACTTATAAATATAAGCGAGATTTTATTCCGATCGGAATTACTTCTAGCCGGTAAGCAAATAAAGCGCTAGCTATCGGTTCGTTTACTAAGTATACTATCTTCTTAGTCCGATAATAATTAATAGTATAAATCTACCTTAATTTGCAGTAAATACTATCCAAATTGGGCTCGTATAATTAAATAAATTATATATAATAAAGGTTACTTATTAGTCGTATATATATTTACTGGTATATAAAGATCTACTCTTTCAATTTCGCTAGCCGTTACTATTCGGTCGTCGGTCTAATACTATAGGATTATTTATAGTAATTAGTAATAAATATTTTAAATAAGCACTATCCGAATTAAATTTAACATAGTTAATTAGTTATTTATTAGTTATATATATATTTACCGGTATATAAGGATCTATTCTTTTAATTTCGTTAGCTATTATTATTCGGTCGTCGGTTTAATATTATAAGACTATTTAATTTATAGTAGTTAGTAACGAATATTTATTTTATTTTTAAATGAGCGTTATTTAAATTAGGTTTAACGTAGTTAATTGGTTTATACGATATAGTTAATTGGTCTATATATTATACCCTTTTCCTACTTTTAATCTTTCTTTCTTTTTTCTTATAATTTCTCCTCTCCTTTTATAACCTTTCCTCTCTTCTTATAATTAATTAGCCCTTATCCGTTTTAAAGCTATCGATTTTATTAGTAGTATTAAATTAATAATTCCCCTTAAAGTAAAATTTACTAGTAATATACTATAGCGCTTCCTAAGTAAATCGAAAATAAAGTTAATAAAATACCCTATATTACCGTCCTAATTAACGTTAATTAATTATAGTTACTATAGTATTTACTATTCGAATAATATTACGACCCGGTTACGAATAATATTATAGCGGTAGTTAATAATAATTCGAAGTTGGTTATATTAGGGTACCCTAGTTATACCGGGTATTATAATTTAAATACCGTCCGTAATACTATTTTAGAAATTTTATAATAACCGGATAGCGGAAACTTTTCTTTCGTTATAAGGGATTTAAAAGTATTAATAATAATAGACCGGGAATTCGTTAAATTCTAAAAGGCTATACTAGTCGGCTAAATATTAATATATTAATCAAATTTTTTTACGACCGGGGTTAAAGCTCTGGAATTTACTACTTTAATTAAATATAAAAGCTTTTTAGACTTCTATTAATATTTAGATTATAATTATAAATTTTATTTACTTCTATTCTTCGTTTATAATAAAATAAATTTTACTCTTGTAAAAATTATTATAATAATTCTTATAGGAGTAAAATCTATTTTTTATTTTATTTACTTTAATTAGAATAAAATATACCTTAATTTTATTAAATAGTATTTATTACCCGAAATTAAAGTAGTACTTAAAATACGTAACTTATTAAAACCTTTTTAATAAATATATATTAATAAAAAATAGTAGTTAATTAGTTCGGGCCCCTAGCCAACTTTAAGAAGCTAAATCCCGTTAAAAATTAAAATAGCGTTAAATTTCCGGAATCGTACTAGAAATTATATATAAAAACTATTAATAATTTTAATAACTCTAATATTATATATATTATAAAAGCGATTTCCAACGCGCCTTTCAAATCCTTATTAATTTAAATTATAGCGATCCGAAACAGTAACTTTAATTCTCCTATACCTAAAATCGCCGCCAATAATATTTATTTATACGAAATTATTATTACCAATTTCTTTTTAACTTTATGTAGAATATTTGTATTACCCCGCTACTAGGGCCCGCCGCGTTATTAATAGAATATTATAAAAGAAAATACTTATATTCGCGGAAGTTACTATATTGATAATTAATTTAGAATATTATAAACCTTTACCTTCTTTCTATATAAAAGGTAGGGTAAGATTGCCTTAGGCTTTATATGCGTAATTAAGGGCGGTAACGCTCCGATTAACGGGCTATAAGTATTTATAATTTTGGCGGATATTAATTTTACGCCGGCTAGGGCAGCGGAATAAATTATAAAAATTTAATTAAATATTGTATTTATATCGTTTAAAAAGTACGTTTTTATTTAATAGGAGAAGTAAGAGAAGGATTACCCCTATTAATTCCGTAAATTAAATTAGGATAAATTTAAATTATTTAAATATTTCAATTACTAAGCCCGCTATATATATTAATTTAATATATTTATAACGTTTAATGCCCTAGTTTATAGCTTAAAATATAATAGCGATTTTAAATATATATTAATAAAATATAATTCGGTTAATTTTAGAGAGGACCCGTCCCTTTATTTAAATTATAAATTATTAATAAATTTATTAAATAATTTATAAAATTAATAGGTAAAAATAATAATAATTAGACTGTATATTAATACTATTTCCTTCCCCTTTTTTTATAAAGACGACGCCCTAATTTGTAAATATATATCGAATTCGAATAATATAATTGAGTGTATTGCCTAATTAACGTAGGACTTGGGGTCGGATTAGGAGGCTACTTAGTCTTATATTAAGGACGAAATTGCTAATAATATAATAATTAAATTATTAATCTTTAGGCGATATCCTTTGTCTAATTGTATTCCTAATAGGGAATTAGTTATTAGGGGGATTTATATACTTAAGAAAATAGTTGAGGATTTTATAAGTAAAGAAAGCGATCCGCCGGTATTCAATTATAATAAATTTAAATCGATATATAATTAGGTTAATTAGGATTTTAAAAGGAAAAATAAGCGGAACTTCCTCCTATATTAAATTATTAGTAAATATATTTTATTTTGATTATAATTAACTTATTATTTATTTTAGTAGGAGTAAAATTTATCCTATACTAATTTATTATTAAATATATATATTATCTATTATATATTCTATTCCCCCTTAAAAGGTACTATATTTATAAGCGAAGTTAATATAGGTAAGACCTTTATTTATAGTACTATATTTTGGATAGAGTATTTATAGCTATAGAAAATCTATTCCTAAAAGTAGCCTATTTAAATATACTTTAGTATACTAATTTTATTACTTAATTTAATTATTTAAACTTTTGACGAACTTCGGGAATTTTTCTCCGACTTCGATTTTTATATTTAATTCGAAAATACTAGCTAAATAAGGGAAGAAGACGATCGGCGGGTAAAAATATTAGTTTAAAAAACCTTTAACGACTTTATATATATTTACGTACGGTACTGCTAATATCTTAATACGGTTAAAATTATTATTATTATTACGTATTATATTATTATTAAACGTTAGACTATTAAAAATAAGGTAATAATCGGGAAGGGCGAGTTAATTCGTAATTATAATAAATATATTTTGCGAAATAAGATTATAATTACTTTTGCGCCAAATTAAGCGGACGTTAGCGACGATATTAATTCGGATTTATTAAACCCGTTGGAATTTAACGATTTTAACGACGTTAATAATATATATACCGAGTTAGATAGTAATACTCGTAGATTTTTAAATAATTTATCCTAATAAATTTTTATTTTAATAGGAATAATAATTCTTAATTTTAATACGAATAAAATATACTAATCGTTAACCTTCTATAGATATATTAAAAAGTATAAGGTACGTATTATTTATATAAGTATTACATTTATTAAGAATATTAAATTCTAGTTGGTTATTATAAATAAAGTTTAATTCGCTAAGAATATAGATTCTATTATTTTCTACGCTATTTAGAAGATTTTTATAGCTATTCGTTTTATTTATTCGGCAATTCTAATTTTAAATCGCTTAAATAATATTAATACGTTTATATTATTAATATAAGAGGTATCCTTTTATAATGTTTTTAATAAATTAAAGCGGTTTATTAGTATATTAAATATAATTGGCGATAATGAATTCGTTATTTAATACGAAGATAGCGACAATTATATTATTAAATCGGATACTTTTATTAAAGTTTATAACGCCTTATATAATATTAAATAACGTTAGAGATTTAAATAGTAGTATTTATATCTATAAGTATAAGCGACTATTACCCCTACCGATTCTACTAAAGTGGTTAGCGAATTAATTAGTCGGATTATACGTTAAACGTAAGTATTAATTATTAATCGGGGTATAATAACCCTGTTTAAATTTCCGAATAATTCGATATCTTACCTTTTATTAGATATTCCCCCTATAGAAATATATATTCTATATCTTTTTTACGGGCTTAAAAAGGGGTTAATTACGGAATTTATTAATAATTTTTTGAAGAATATTATAATAAATTTTTCTAATTACGAGGTCGACGAAATAAACCCTTATATTATTAATTCGAAGAAGGAAGACCGGAAAGTTGTATTTAATATAACTTTAATCAAATTATGCTAATTCGTAGTATAAAATATCTATAGACTTTATATACTTACTTCGGATTTTATCTTCGGTAATTAATTATTGGAAGTATCCGATTATATAATTTAGTACTTTATATACGCTAATTATAAGGAGAAGAATTTTAAGAAGTCCGAATTAAATTTAAATTCGGATATATATTTTAGCGTTAATATTATTAATAAATTAATTAGGTTAGACTATAACGGGGGTTTATCTTATATATTCATTAATTTAATAATAAATAAAGCTTTCTCCCCTTATATTAGTAAATTCTATATATTTAAATAAGTATTATTAGAATTGCCCCTCTTCGTTTAGGTAGTAAGTAAATATATAGAAGTATTTTATTCGAAGAAACGTATATTAGTAATTGTTAATTTACTATAGTTATAAATATAAATACCCTTCTATCCTATAAATTTTATTCTTAGTAGAATTAAAGTAAATTATTTTTATTAGAATAAAATCCGCCCTTTTTTATATATTCTTATTAGAGTAAATTTTACCCTTATCCTATATATTCTTATTAGAGTAATATATATATTAGAAGTTAATTATCGAAATAGGATATTGTACTTACTCTTTTGGAAGGTCGGCTTAAAGGTCGAAATAATTTATAGTAAATAGTTATAAACTGAGCGTATTCGCGTAATAAATAAGTAGAATTCGAATACTATAGATTTGAACGTCCTCGTTTTAAATTTAACCGTTTATACAGCCAGCTTTAATTTATATTATTAATATTATATTAATATTAGTTTAAATTTCGTATAGAATTTAAATATAATCCTTTAATATATAGGGAGGTTATATAGAATTAGTTAACGTTGAGTAGTAAAATAATATTTATTAATTATATACGGGACAATTTATAATTAAATTAAGGATTAAATACTACGAAAGGTTAATGCCGCTTATATCCTTTAATTTTAACCGATATAAAATATATTAATATTTTTTAGTAAATTTACGAATTTGTATTAAGTTTCGAATTAGAAAAGAAAGGAGTGCTAATAATAGTTGGCTTATATTTCAAGATTTTGTACAGTTACGAGGCGATTAAATATATATTCTCCTACGATTCTAACCGTTTTTTGTAGGCGGTTGAAATTCCGTAGGGGGTCAAAGTTTATTATTCTACGCGAGCGAAAAACTTCAGCTATTTCTATTTAAAATTATTATTTATATTTATATAGGTAATTAATGTTAATTGTGCTAACGAAATCGATTAGGAGAAGTTTAATAATAACATTCCCTTATTAGGCCCTTACTTTATAGATAAAGGTATAGATTTAATAACCTACGAAAATATATTCGCTAAATTAAATTATATAGTAAAAGATATTAAATTACTTATTGAAAAATTCGCGAAGAGTATATTAAAAGATTCTAAAGGCGAAATTAAGCGGCGTATTAAAGGCACTAACGAATTTACTTTTAAAAACCGGTAGAAGGTTATAATAACCTTTAAAAATAAAAAGATTAAAGTTAAATTTATTAAAGAGATTATTAATAGGAAAATAGAATTTTTCGTAGGTAAATAGGGTAAATTAATAAAGACGCTTACGGCAAAAAAATTTATTATTTTATATAAAAAGACTGGGGAAACGTTTAAAAATTAATTATTTATTAATTTAGCGGAGGACGAAAATAGTCCGCTATTTATTATTATAGAAATCGATAATCGGGTCCGGCCTCTATTACCTTTTAAACTATAAGCGAGTCCGCTATTTATTATTATAGAAATTTATAAGTAAGTCCGATCCCCCTTACCTTCTAAATTATAGGCGTATAAACGGGCTAAAAATAGTAGAAATAATAAAGGCGCGTCCTTAAACAATTAGTTCTTAAATAATTTAAATATTATTAAAATTATCGACCTCGTATACAATTATATACGCTAAATACCCTATATCCCCTTTATTAAAAAGGAGCTTTATATATACCTTTTAAAGTCCGTTAACGAATTTTTTAATTAGGAGTATTAATATACCCCTAAGTATACGTATAATAATAGCTATATTACTTATAGGCCCTAATTATATTAGCCCTTTAGTCGCCCGGATTATAAGGTAGTCTAGCGGTTTAGTATATAGGATAATAACCGGATAGTATATAACTTAGTAAATAATACCGTATATAATAATAATGCTTATTAGACGTTAGCCGAGGTTAAAGATTTTATACGTAAATATAAGGAAGAAGTCGAATATTTTCTTAGAAATTAGTAAAAGTAAATTTTACTTTATCTAGAGTGAGGTTTATAATTAATTATATAAACCTCTTTTTTAACTATAATATTATCTACGCTAATATTTAATTCCTATACGAGTAAAATTTAGTAGTTTTAGCTTCTCTTAATTTTAATAAAAATAAATTTATAGAATTTCAATTTTATTTTTAGTTTGCTTTATTTTGCTTTTCTTATATGATATAGTAATTAGAATGGGTTTATAATTTATAAGAAATTCGTAGAGGATAGTATCGGGTATTTGTATTGTGATACTTAACGCGTATGGAGGATAAAGCCCTAGTTAGTAAATTACCTTATTCTAATAAGAGTAAAATCTGATATGTTAGGCCTAATATTACTATTAAAGTATAGTCGGGAAGATTAGCGGTCGTTAGCCACCAGGGCTTTTAGGGTGTGATCCGTATAGAAATTTTGGGATTTTTTCACCGGGTGAAGATACATAGGTGAAAAAGTGGTACGGGCCAATTTTCACCGAGTTATCAAATCCTGTTCACTGGGTTATTGGGTTTTGGGTGAAAATAGTAATTCTAGTATTTTAGCGTTGAAGTTAGGCTAATTATAGCGGCTTCAGCACTATTTTAGCGCGGTTGCACTTTGCAAAACAACCTTTTTTCTATTCACCGGGTGAAAATGTGGTTTTGAGCTCTAGTTGGTTGGAAGGTCGAAAAGCGGAGATTTTTTATTCACCAAAACGTGCACGGACGTTGTAACCCGGTGAAAAGGTACAAAGACGTCGACGTTTTTGGGGATCACGATTTTCACCGGGCTTGTTCACCCGGTGAAAACGCAAAAAAAAGCTATACGGATCACACCCTTAGTTTGAGCACGATACCTAAGAGAATTGATTGTTTGAGTACTATAATTCGTTAACCCTATATATGACCGTATAATATTAACGCTACGTCGAAAGCTACGAATTAATACTAGCCACATTTGAACCCGATAATTATAATATATCTAGAATTTTAGAATATAAAAAGCTAAAATTGTTTTCGACTTTTAGTTTGTATTTTTTTACGAATCAATCGGCGATTTAGCTATAGTTTGCTTAATAACGCCCTATTTACCCAATTATAATAATTATTTAATTCAATTGTTTAATTGTTAGGCTTATTTAAAATTAGAATTAGGCGTCCGTTTAAAATCGTTAATTATAATATAAATTAGAATATACCGCCGTTATATCTAATTTAGTAAGGGTAAATTTGATTTTTAATTAATAAATAGTCGGTAGAAAGGGCGGTCTACTAAGGAGGATAAATTTAATTTATTTAATTAATTTTTATATCCGTTACTTTAAGCCTAGCGGCGAAATACTTTTATTAGGACTACTATTCTAACTTTTAATATTTTATTATTATACCCGATTTAGCGGGAAAGGCGTAGCTTCGTTAGTATTATTAATCGATATTTAATTTTGTGCCGGCTATTCTTTTTATAGCTTCGGGAGTTTCGGCTTTTTTTAAGAGTATAAGCGGGCTATAGCTATTTGTCTGGGTTTATTGGCTATATTATTTATTCGTTTAATTATAAAGATTAGTTATTATTTAACTTCCCCGTTCGGTAAATAGATATTTTATAAATAGATACTTTAATATACCTAATTTTATTAGATTATATTACTATAATTTATTTACTAATTTTATATATTCGTTCGCTTCTATAATCGAATAGCCTGCGAATAAATTATTAAAATAGTAGACGTAGCTATATATTATATTAGTAATTAAATAGGTATTTTGTATAATAGAAGGTTAAGCGGGGATATTATAGTATTTTAGACGGGCTTAGGTGCCGTTATATATTATAGAGTTTATTCGCTTATTTACGTTATTTATTACCTCCCTAAATATAATTTTATTTCGTTTCTAGTACTTTTAATTAAAGTATCTTTAAAATAAGGCTTAACTTATTTAAATAGTTAATAGAATTTACCCCTTTTATTCTCCTATTTTATTCCCGATATTAATTGTATCGGGTTTTTCCAAATATTATATTTTCTTTAATTCTATTTCTCTACCCGATATTTATATTTTAATTTAAATTTTTATTCTTTTTATACTTCGTACTATATATTCGTTTTACTATCGTTTTACTATATTTTATAATATAATTTATAACGACTATATATATTCAATTCTTTTAATATAAAGGATTAGTCGGTCGATTTAAAGATTTTATATTATAATAAGTAATTTTATATTGAAGTATTTAATAGAATGTATTTTAATTAAATTTCGGTAATTAATTAAATATTTTTATAGGTAAATATAAAGAATATAAATACCCTTAATACGCTTTCCGAATAATATCCTATATAGTATAAATAATATAAAGCGCTACTTAATAAAAAGATTGTACGTATAGTATTATTTAGTAAAGACTACGCTAATATAAAACGGACGTTATTTAAAGTATATTACTTTTAATTTATCTATTATATTAAATATTATTAACTATTTAATATTAATTAAATTGATATATTATAGCGGTAATTCGGCTTAAATAAATTAAACCTGATAGAGAAGGGTAAGGCCGCCGAAATTACTATACTATTATAATAGACCGGCGGGAACTCCGAAGACTTAATTAATACGGCATTATTTAGCGAAGACTACGCCGGCGCGAAACGGACGCTATTTAAAGTATATTATTTTTAATCTATTTATTATATCGGATATTATTAATTATTTAATATTAATTAGATTAATATACTATAATAGTAATTCGGTTTAAATAAATTAAACCTGATAAAGAAGGGTAAGGCCGCTGAAATTGCTATTCGACCGTAATAAACCGGCGGGAATTTTAAAGACCCAATTAATATTGAAGGCCCTTTATTAAAGAGGGTAAAGTTAGACCCGAAAAGGAAAGGTAAGGCCGCCGAAATTACTATTCGATTATAATAAATTGGCGGAAGTTCTAAAGACTTTACTAATATTGAGGGCCCTTTATTAAAGAGGGTAAAATTAGACCCGAAAGGGAAGGGTAAGGCCGCCGAAATTACTATTCAATTATAATAAATTAGCGAAAATTCTAAATACCGAATATATTAAGAGGCCGTCGACGATATTAATATATAGACGGATAACGAAGATAATTTATTAGAAGAGTAATTAACGTTGGAATAAATTTAATAATAGCGCAAAATATACTATACGCTCTTATTACGCTTATTTCCCGTAGTATATTATACCCCTTTATATTACTTATATTATATAATTACTTCGATTAATTTAATTAATATTAATAGAAAAAGGATATCCTATTATTAAAGAGAATGTCTTTTCGCACCGTAATGAATGTCTTCCGGCACCGTAGCCCCACCCACTTACACCCTTCCCGCGCGCTAATGCACCCCAAAAT
>MU839281.1:0-48925 GCA_030685235.1 Copromyces sp. CBS 386.78
GTGAGATGATTGGTCCAAAAAGCGGGAGAGGGCGCGCCAAGTGGGGGAGCAGTGTATGAAGACATTGAGGGCAGTGCGAAAAGACTTTCTCTATATTATTTACGGCTTATATCTTTTATAATTTACGTTTTCTATAGCTTATATCTTTTCTATAGTAACGTCTTTTATAATTTATATTTCTCACAGCTTACTCTTTCTACGGCTTACGTTTTAATAATTTATATCTTTTACAATTTACGTTTTTTATAGCTTATATTTCTTTATAATCTATATCCTTTATTTAAATACTTCTTTCTAATAGCGGCGATAGCAATTATATTCTTACTACCTACCTAATTAATCTTTATTACCCTAATCTCTAGGCCTCCTTTCGAACGCCTCTATTATTACTCCCGCTCTTCGTATTTTACTAATAACTCTAGACAATTTAAATTCTCTCGTAATACCTATTCGTTCTTATTTTCCAAATACCCTTTCTATTTTATTTAAAACTACCAATTCTTTCTTAAATTAATATACTTTATAATTTTTTCGACTTTATACTATTCCTTATTTCCTTCGATATTTATTACTTTACTCTAGGGTACTACTACTACTAAATCGCCGTAGTATAACTCTAATAAAGTAATAGTAAATACTAAGTAAATATAATAATAATTCAGGAAGTTTAGGCGGTATACTATCTTTTTATCGCCAATTACTTCGGTAATATAGAAAAGCCTTAAGAATTTATTTAATAATTTCCGATTTAAACGCCTCTACTTAATATTTTTAGCGTTAAAAAGAACCTAACTTCCTACTTTAAATTCCTTAATTATATGTAATTTATTATACTACTTTATATACCTTTCGTTAACTACCTTTAACGCTTTAATAACATTAACGCAACCCCAAATAAATTCCTTAATATAATCGGTAGCGGCATTAAACAATATATTTCTTCGACTTCTCTTTAAATCGGCCGGCCCTTATAAATAATATCTAAATAATAATTTGGATAGAAATTTCCTAATAATAATATAAAAATAATTATTATATATTTATTACGCTAACGCTAATTTTTCTACTTAATTACTTTACTCTAAATTATAGAAGATACGAAAATAAAATTCAAAGTTTTAATTTTAACATTCGGTTTAGCCGTCCGTCTAAAGATATTATATAATATTAAGGCAGCGTCGGATTTCTAAGAGCTCGCAATAAGTCTTTTAAAAAAAATTTATAAAAAGATTACCCCGGTCGGAAATAATAGAATTAAATAAACTAAATTATTAAAAAACGTATTATTAAAAAAAATAAGCGAATTACCTAGCATTAATAGTTTTTTATATTAGGATATAAAAGGCGAATTTAATAAACCGGTCTACAATAACTAGGATAGCGTCGTAAGTTTAATTTAATATAAAATTATACGATAGCAGTAATCTAGTAATAAAGTTATAAGAAATATTTTACTAAAGGATAGTAAGAACAGGCAAGGATATTAAGAATTTATAAGGTCGGTAATTTTATAGTTTTACTTTTTAGTAAGCTAGGTATTAGCGTATATATATTTCGACGTCGACGATAATAGTCGGTTAATAATAGAATTAATTAATTTTTTTAAGGGTTTTCCGTTATCTTAAGTAGCTAGAGGTAATATTATTATAATAGGCGTATAAAAATTCTATATATAAGCGCTCTAAAATATAAACCTAATAATTGTAATGTAAGATTCTATTTTCCCCCATCCTCTAATTCTTTATTTTATACCCTTTCCTTAATTCTTTCTACGTTTTTTTTAAAACGAATAAATCTTCCTTCTATACTTTTATTATTTACTAATTTAACGGCGGTAATAGTTCTTCCTCTCTTTTTACTTTTATAATAATAGTATATACGCCTATTTGCCCAATAACGGTACCGCTCGTTCTCTTTCTCTTTATAGTAGCGTTTTCGTCCGCGAATTTTACTTTTTTCTTCGGCGTTTCTTTAAATTCGCTTTCGTTAATATGTTTTCTACGCTTCCTTCCTTTCCGCTCCTAAATATTATTTTCCTATTTTAATCCCTATATTAATTCGTTTTTTTTACCGTCTTCGTTTTATTCCTTTTATTTTATGATTACTTTTTATATTTCTTTCCTAATTAATAATATTCTTTTAATATCTCTCTTTAGTATAGAACCTTCTTTTATTACCCTACCTTTCGCTTTTTTTTTTTCGAATATTTTTAATAACGGATAGTTATTTTCTAATATGTTTATTATTTTATATAATTGTGGCTTCTTCGATAATCCGTCTGTTAAATTTAATTTCTTTATCCGATATTCAATATTAAAATTATACGCCGTTAATTCTAATATTTAACAACTTTATTTTACACTAACCTTATCTTTACTTTAAAAATATTAGAAGTTTAAATAATCTATAATTATTAAGAATAATTCGTCTATATATAATAAATATTATTTCTATACTTTTAACGCTTTAATAATAATTAATAATTCCCCGTTTCTAATATTATACTAAATTTCCTCCGGCGACTTTTTCTTTAAAAAGAATATAATAGAATATTACCAAGTATTATATAATTATATTAATATTACTTTAATCGTAAAATTTAATACGTCCGTTTTTATTCGGATAGGTAATAGTAGATTAAAGTACTTTAATATAGGCGCTTCTTAAAATAGCCGCTTTAATTTTTCGAACGCCGCCTTCGCTTTATTTAATAATTTAAACGGCCGCCATTTATTTCCTTTTAATAATTTTATTAGTAGCGCTATTACTTTAGAATATAACGTTACGAACCATCGGTAGAAGTTAATAAACCTTAAAAAAACCTAAATATTATAAATATTTGTCGGAACTTCTTAATTTACAATCGCCTCTACCCACTCCGAATCTATTAAAATACCCTCCGGTAATACAATATAGCCTAGGAATAATACTTTCTAAATATAAAATTCGTATTTATTTAGGTTAATATAAAGGTTACATTCGTATAATTATTAAAGGACTTCTTTAACGTATTTATAATAATCTTTTTTATTCTTACTATAAATTATAATATTATTAAAGTAAACAATATAAATAGTATTAATTAATTTTACTAAAGTATCGTTAATATATATTTAAAATGTCGCCGGAATATTAACTAACCCTATAAATATAATTAAAAATTCGTAATGCCTATACTTTATACGAAATACCGTTTTCTCTTTATTTCCCTACTTAATACGGATATAATAGTAGGCGTTTTTTAAGTTTAATTTAATAAAGATCTTTATTAACGCTAGCCGGTTTAGGATTTCCTCGATTAGTAGTAACGTTGTACGGTTTTCCTTCGTAACCTTATTAAGCGCCCGGTAATTAATATACAATTTTAACTTACCTCTTTTTTTAAGAACGAAAATAATAAAAGCCCCTACCGGACTAATAGAAGGCCGAATTTATCCTTTATATAACGCTTCTACTAATTATTTTCGGAATATTTCTAATTCTTTAATATTAAACGTATAAATTAGTCCTTAAAACGCAAACGTCCTTTCTTTTAAATTAATATAGTATTTAAAGTAATTATATTATAATAAAGAAGCGGCCGATATTTCGAATACCTGCCGGAACTCCTTATATTCGGGCGGAATTATCAGTTCGGCGGCGGTAAACATTATATCCTCTTCCAGCTCAAGTAGTATTAAAAGTATTAATTCCGGTAAAAATTCTAATAGGGGATAAATTCCGTTTAATATAATACGAACAATTTTAAAAAATATATTAAGGGATATAGTAGCGGATATATTAGAATAAATATTAAATAGACCTAGGTTATTAAATAGGGTAGAAAATTCTATTTAAATTAATATAGGTATTTCGAACGGAATATTAGTAAATAATAGGGGATTAAAATTCTAAAAGGCCTATAACGCCTCCTTTAAATCTAATATTAAGATAGAATCCTAACGTAACTTATAAAAATAAGCCGCGGCTTTATAAATATCACGGGGCAAGGCGAACGTTAAGTATCTATAAAGATATTCGTAATTATACGAGGAAGAGGAAACTATCTGGGGGAGCCCTAATGGCCATCTATATATAGTAAGCATATAGCCCGTATAGTCTAATTATCCTATAAATTATCCTATAGATCATCCTATAGGCTAGTATAGTCTATACAACCTTAGTAATAGGGGTAGGCTAATAACCGCAGCTAGTTAGATATTAAATGCGTTCAGCCGTATCTATTGTGCTGGGTCTCTGTAGCCAATTAGAGTATGCTATCAATCCGGCAACTATTACCGTAGTAAAGGTAGCGATATAGGACGGTTAGTCAGTTATAAATAACCCTATAATATTTCCCTCGCCTAAAATACCCCTAGGGTAAAAATACTTCCCTTTTTTAATCTTTTTTATAATACTTATTATTTACCCTTTTATATTATTTTTACTTTCCTTTTTAGGCCGCTACTTTACCCTCTTAGTAATATGGCGATTACTATATTACTAGTATTATATTTGTCTTTTCCAGCGGCTAATTCGTCCTAGCAGCCTTTTCCAAAGCCTTTTTAACTCTATAATAACGTTTCTCGTCTGCGATCTATTGTAGTAGTATTAATATATTTAGGTTATTATTGTAAAATTTTCTAAGGTCGTCGATATAATATTCTACGTCCTTCTATAGTTATTAAGTAGGATTGTAGGGGCTTCCTTAAATTACCTAATATTCTTATTTACTATTTTTTATATTAAAACGGCAATTGTTAATAATTTTATAGAATTATTCGACTATATTTTTAATGTTATCTATTCGTTTTATAATCTGCCCGTTATTTATTTGGATATTTTAAGTCTTATCCTACCCGAAGATCCCTTAATAGTTCTAAGGTTTTATTATATTAACGTAGAAAATATAATTATACTTTATATTAATAGGGAGCTTTAATATAACGTAATAACTATCTACTTTTACAATTTCGAAAGGCCCTTCTTATAATAGTGTAAATTTAATTTACGGGCGGCCCGATATGAGGTTAATTATATTGAATAAAATTTTATCGCCAATATAATATTTTAGTATATTGGATCGTCTCTCGTTAGCAATTTCCTCGTATTGTATTTAATTACTCCTAATTATAGCGGTAATTTTATTTAATATTATACTAAACCGGTCGGCGATTTTATTAATTTTAAAGTACTCCGCCCGCTATATTTTAAAAAGCTTTAATAAATATAATTAAGCGGGCTCGATTCCTATTCGAAGGTGAAAATTATAATTTATAAAGAACGGGGATACGCTAATACTATTTAAATATATATTATTATTTACGAATTCTATTAAAGGTAGCCAATCGACCTAATCGTCTTAAACCCAATTAATATAAGTATAAAGGAAACGTTCCAATTCAATATTAATACGCTCGGTCTAACTATTAATTTCTTTATAGAAAATTAATAATAACTTTAAAGTAATTCCTAGCCTTTTAAATAGAACCCTCTAAAATTATAAAACGAATTAAATACTACGATTAGAAATAATAGTATTTAGTAAACTATAAAAGGCGTAAATTTTCTTAATAAATTAATTAACGAACTCTTTTATAATTAATATTTTAATTAGGATATAATATTTTATTTTCGTTAAATAATCTACTACTATAACGATATACTTATATTTTTAGCCTCCCTAAATGTAGGACGTTATAGGGGTAATATAATTGATAATAATATCCTTCTATAGGGCGAAGAGTACTAATAAAAGTTTTAAAAGCTCCGCTAATACGTATTGTAATGGCTTCGTCTTTATATATTAGAAGTAAGCTTTATAATAAGACCTAATAACCTTTTCTATACCTAGCTAGTAAAATAAACGATTAAAGGTAATAAATATTTTATCCCGGCCTTAGTAGCTTACTAATGCGGGTTTGTAATACTTTCGTATAAAATATAATTGTAATATAATATCTTTTAAGTCGACTATAAACGTTAAATATTAGTATATTTTACTGTTAATTGCATAATATTCTATAAAAATTATTTTTCTTATACTTTTCTTTACTACTTTGGGCTATATTCGATAGTTTTCGTCCGTAAAAGTAATTATTAAATTTTAATAGAAGATTAAATTATAATAATTAGCGTCGATTAATTTATCCGTAAATAATTAATTCTTCCGGATTAAATTCGTAAACGTAAATATAATTTACAAAAATGGAAGGGTCGAAAAGTACTTTATAGCGGGCTTTTAACTAATCGTCGTTTATATCCTTCAGTATATCTTCTAATTTCCTATTTAAAGTATTAGGACGGACTTAGAGAATACCCGGCCTATACTTAATAATAAAATTAAATTTAAATAGGAAACTAAATTACCGTATATATTGTAGTATAAATTTCTTATTCTCCATAAAAGTTTATAGGCCTTTATAGTCGGTTAGGATTTTAAATAATTTTTAAGCGCCTTACAATTTTGGTCCCTATTCTTCCAAAGTTTTAATAATTATAAGTAATTTTTTATTGTAAATATTGTAATTATATTTTATAGCGGAATATTTTTATAAAAAATATACGATTGGGCGCAAAATATTCTCGTTATCGTATTAGAATAATATATTGCTTATAGCCTAATTAAAAGCATCGGTTTCAATTACGGTTAGGCGGGACCAATTATAAATTCGAAGGACGGGACTTATAATAAAAGCTTTCTTTAATTCTTCGAAAATTCTCTAATAATCTTTTATTTAACACTATTTAATTAATTTCTTCGTAAAATCGTATAGTAGAATAATTATAATCGAAAAGTATTAAATAAAACGCCGGTAGAAATTTATAAATCTTAAAAACCTTTAGAATTAATATTATAATTACGCGGCCTTCTATTTAATAATAATTTTCACCTTCGTAAGGTCTATTTCTATACCCTTTAATATAATAAAAAAGCCCAAATATTTTGTACGGGTAATATTGAATTCGTATTTATCGATATTTAATTAAAGGCCAACGTTAATTATTCTTCTAAGGATTTTATTTATATAAATAATATACTCCTCTACATTTTCAAAGTAAACGAGGATATCGTCTAAGTACGCTATTACGTAGATATTTAAAATATTATATAGTACGTCGTTAATATAATTCTAAAACGTATTAGGTACGCCTTAAAGGCCGAAAGGAAGGACTAATAATTTGTAAAGACCGAAATGTATAATAAAAACGGTTAATTATTCGTATCCTTCTTAAATACGGATTCGGTTAAAAGCGGTAATAATATCTAG
Source organism: Copromyces sp. CBS 386.78 (assembly GCA_030685235.1). Taxonomy (NCBI): domain Eukaryota; kingdom Fungi; phylum Ascomycota; class Sordariomycetes; order Sordariales; family Sordariaceae; genus Copromyces; species Copromyces sp. CBS 386.78. Next base: position 7,251 of record MU839281.1, read on the forward strand.
TTTAGTAAAGACTTTAACGTAGTAAATAGTATTAAGAATTTCTTTAATTAATAGAAGTAGGTACCGTATTTCAAATATAATATTATTAATATTATAATAATCGATATAAATATGAATACTCCCGCTAAGCTTATTTATAAAGAATAAGGGTGAGGCCGTTTAAAATTAGGAAAGTTTAATAAAACCGTTCTTTAATTAACTATCGATCTATTTTTTAACAATAGCTATTTCTATAAGTAAAATTAGTCGGTAGCGGGCGTTCGGTAGCTTTTCCTTTAGCGTAAATTCGATCTTATAATTATATATATAATAGGGCGGGAGTTTATTCGCTTTCTTAATATAGAAAGCGTTAATTCTTTTCTAATACTTATACGGGAATTTGAATTTAATTTTTTTATCGGTTTTCAAAGGCCGGTCAACTTTCTTATAGAACGTTAGTACGTCTTCCTCTATAATTTTTGTAATAATAGCCTTGTATATAGGCGCGTCTTTATTTAAGTCGCCTATAAGAGTAGCGGTTTAAAAAATTTTAATAATTATTAATTCTTTCTAATCTATATCCCTTATATATATATCGATAAATTTATAAAGGCGCTTTAGAAAGTAGTCCTTATATTATTTACCTTTACCGTTTATAATATCCTAAGCTATTTTTTTAGTAAGATTATTATAAATACTAATTTCGTAGAAGGTAGCTAGTTGGTAGATCTCCGTATAATTTATAAAATAGGGCTATAAATCGTACGTTTCGTATAAGAAATTAAAGGCGGTAGCGTTAATATTATATATATTCTAAGCGTTAATTCGTTCTTCAATTATTCTAAACCGCCTTATAATTAAATAAGCAGTGCCGGAAGAATTCTTTACGCTTTTTATTTTTCTATAAGGCGGCGCGGGTATAAAAAATTCTATTACCTATCCTAATACGTTATAATCTAATAAGGCTGCGTTTCCGGTGAATTTTTTAACGGGAAGTTTAAAACGGTATAAAAGGAGGTCGCGGCGGTATAGCCACGCCCTCTATTTTGAATAGAGATTTTCGTTAGCTTTGTAAAATTTATAAAGGTTATAAGCCTTACCCTTAGGGTAATTTTCGTAGGGCTCGCGATAGGGGGTTAGAACGGAAATAGAATTATTTTCTAATAATAATTCTAATATTTAAATATTGCCGTACTCCGGTCCGTTATAAGGGATATAATCCTAAAACCGTAATAGCCCTAATATATTTTAATAAAGCTCCTATTAATATAGGAACGGTACGGAATTAGAATCGGCCTCTAATAATAATTCTAAATTCTAATAATAGTAATCTACCCTACTGGTAGTCTTATCAATATTCCTATCGGTAATCTTAGGGCGGTATTTTAAATTCTAAAATTCTCTTAAATTTTAATAATAGTAATTTATTCTATCGGTAATCCTATCGATATTCCTATTGGTAGTCCTGGAATAGTATTTTAAATTCTAAAATTCTTTTAAATTTTAATAAAGCGGTAATCGATCCCCTAAAATCTAATATTCTATTAGACTTTAGCGAGGCCGTAGCTTCGGCGGCTAAATATTATTACGTATAGGTCCTTTTATAGGGATTAGGTATTAATCCTTTAAAATTTAATATTTTAATAGATTTTAGTAAGGCGGTAGCCTTAACGGTTAAATATCGCCGCGTATAGGTCTTTCCGTAAGAATTAGAATCGAACGATCTACTAAATTGCCTTTTATTTAGCCAATACAACTATTTATCTTAAGTAAAAGCCCTAGTATTTTTAGGATATTTAATAATACTCTTTTATCCTATTTATTTACTATTACTATATAAAATTAATAACGCAAATTACTAGGAGAGCGGTTTTATATATTAAGGGCGTTCTATAAGGAAACGGGGAAATTTAATAAGAAGTATCGATCGGTATACCGATTAGTAAACTAGATTTTCCCTTCTATTTAAAAAATATACGGCTCGTATTTCCTAAGTTAAGGTAATTTTAAAATAATAAAGTAATTAGGGGAAATATTGTAAATTAGGAACGTAATATTTTCTAAGTAATAATTAATATAAAGGTTTATTATAAGTCCTTCAATAATAAGCCCTTTTATAATACTATTAGCGAAAATTAATTTTTTAAATTCTAAGAATTTAAATATAGCGAATTTATTTTTCTTTATAAAAGAACGGTCGATAAAAGCAAATACTATACAATCGCTATCGACGAAAGTTGTATAATAAATCTTATATAGTCCGAAAGATAAATAAGAGGAAAGGAATAATAAATTTTAAGAGAAATTATTTAATAAATTAATAACGATTATTTTTAAATTTTTAAATAGTTCCTTCCTTCTTCCTATAGACCTTTCTCGCCCCTATAAATAATTATTTATAGGGTTTAATTATTTCTCTAATTATTATTTATATTATCGTAATACTCTTCGCCTTCGTCTTCTTCTCCGGCGTTTATAATATAGAAATTTATATTATTACCATATCCCCGTTAGCCGGCCGCCGGAGGGTTAATATTAATATTACTATTATTATTAGCGTTCCCAATATTTTAATTAGTACCTCCGCTTCCCCGGCCTCTTTTACTTCCTCCTTAGCTACTTCGGCTTCCTTTATTACCTCTTCGGCCCCCCTTATTACTAGTTTAAAGGCCGCAATCGCTATAATTAATACTATTACAATAATTCTTTATAATATACCCTTCTTTTCCGTATTTACAATATAGGTTATTCTTATTCCAATATTTAATAACGCTACTATAAATAGTATATAAAACGTAAATAACGTTAAAGTCTATAATATCGCCTCCTTTATTAACGGTCTTTCCCGAATTATTATTAGAATTCGAATTAAAAATTTTACCGGTAGCGGATTTAAACCTATAATTGTTATCTTTAATATTGTACGCAAAATTGCGGTAGAATAAAAATTATTCTTTAAAATCGTTTTTAGCGGAGAAAGTTTATTAATAAGTAAAGGAAATATGGAATTTCTAAGAGATTTTATTCTATAGGTAATATACTTTTATAGCGTTATTCAAACTATAGCGGTTAGCAGTCTTAACGTATTCTATTTCGAAGTCGGCGAAGAAACAGTTTCCTTATTTAAATTCATTAAATTTACAGGCGGTATCTAAGCATAAATCCGTATTTTCGTAACGGGTATTTAAAAAGGAGAAGAATTCGATACTTATTTTCTATTATTAAACTTCGGGATTATTAAAGTTTATAAGGATTTTCTAAATATCTTTATCAATTAAAGTAGTTACTTTAAAACTAAGTAAATAATTTGCGTAAACGATTTTAATCCTCTCATTAGAGAACCTAATAATATTTAAGGTCCAAACGGAAAGGATATAGCCCTTCTATATTAAATATACTTTATTATATTTAATATAGTCTTTTTAAATAGCCGCGAAGGGTTCGGGGTTTAGGAGGAGCGGTTTTTAATACCCTACTATACCTATATTACCGTCTATAGTAGCTTAGGCAGTATAATTTTACTAGTATATAGCGAGAACGGCCTACGCTTCTTAGGCGAAGCTTCGTACATTATTAAATTCGGTATAAATTTAATAAAATTCTTCCTAAATTTAGTAAAGGTCCTTCAAAATTTATTCATATTCGTTAAAAATATTAGCGTATTACTCTTTTTTAAGTTAGAATTTAGACGAAAAGTTCTAAAATTCTTTAATAATAATAGTAAAATAATAATCGAATACTTTAACTATTCGGGCAATAAAGTTAATAATTATTCGAAATATTCCTCCTTCAATTAAATTAAAAAAATTAATAAGGGTACTATTATAAGTAAATTTAACCTTCGCCGAATATTAAATAATAATTATAATAAGAATTATAACCGTATTAATATAAAGAAGCTTATTTAAAGTTACTAAGTAAATTTCTTCGTTAGTAGGGGGGTTAAAATTCTTTATTAATATTCTTAAACTCTCCAGCTCTTCGGTATAATCTAGTACGTCAGATACTTCGACATTATCGTCCGTAATATATTCTAACAACTAAGTTTACTATAGGGCGTCTAAGAGGATACCCTTATTTATAATAATATTATCATTACTTAGAATTATAAATTCGGGTCTTCGTAACCTCTTATTCTCTAACGACTAGTAACGTCGCCTAATTATATTAAATAACGTACGTTTGAAAAAATATACGTTCGCAACGTAATAATTAGGTATAATTAACTATTACGGGGCAAAGCGAACGTTAAGTATTTATAAAAATATTCGTAATTATACGAGGAAGAGGAAATTATTTGGGGGAACCCTAATAGCTATTTATATATAGTAAGTATATAGCCCGTATAATTTAATTATCCTATAAATTATCCTATAGATTATCCTATAGGCTAATATAGTTTATATAGCTTTAGCGACAGGGGTAGGCTAATAACCGCAGCCAATTAAATATTAAATGCGTTTAGCCGCATCTACTATACTAGGTCTCTACAGCCAATTAGAACATACTATCAATCCGGCAACCATTGCCGTAGTAAAGGCAGCGATATAGGACGGTTAGTCAGTCACAGATAACCCTATGACAATAAACCTCCTTTATTAATTTTCAACTTACGTCCAAATCGCTAGCCTTAATATAGAAACGGAATTTCCTTCGGGATTAATCAATTTTAAAGTTATATTCGCAAAATTAAAGGTAATCGAAAATAATATTAACGCTAAGGGAATTAACAATAGTAAATATAATTTTATATTTCCGTTAAATACCGTAGGAATTATATAATTTAATAAAATAAATAATTGAACTTTATACGGAAACGGGTTAAAAAAAGAAATTAATAAAATAGTAATTTATAAATTTAATTTTAACATTTATCGGGAATAAATACCTCCTAATAAAATTCAATTCTATACTAGAATTTATTAACCTATATATTTTCCATTAATCCTTATAAATCCTTATTAATAATTTCGTATTTAAATTTAACTACAATATATCCGCGCCTTCCTAAACCAATACTATTTTTACCAATATAATCGGTTTAGCATTCGTACTTTAAGCCGGCGCTCCAGAGGCTTAAGAACAATTATACGCTATATATCCAATCTAACCGCAATTGAAATAAGCCTTCTTAATATAAGTAAATATAGTATAATTAATATTACTATATTCGTAGCAAATACTATACGGCTTCGCCTAAATATAACGGCTATAAATATAACCTTACTAACTATAATAATTATAAATAATATTAAGGTTTATTATAAAGGGAAGAAGGGGACGATAAGCAGTAAGCTAATTAATAGAAATAGAATTAAAAATAAGAATAAAAATAAAAAACAGAATAATAATAAGAAAAGAAAACGATAATAATTAATTAAAAAAGGATATTTAAGGCTAACAATATTGTACAAACGGTTTAAAATTAATTTCGAAGCCCTTTAACCGCTCTACATATATTACCGCCTAATTTAAAGTATTAATACCCGCTATTACTAAAACACCTTTTTATAATTAAAAATAAAAGCGGTTAGCCCAAATAACAACGTACAAGTATTTTTATTATTTATAGGGTAAATTAAATTCTTTAATATAATATTAATTATAAAAATCGCAAACGAATTCTATAGGGCTTTAATATATTCGTTCGAAATTAATAAAAACGCTACGCTCAATATTTTACATACTAATATTAAATTCCCTCTTTAAAAAGTCTTAAAGTTCTAACTACGTAAGTTTATTATAAATAGGGTTATAACCGGATTATTCTTTAAAGCCGGCGATATAGCGGATTTAAACATTTTTAAAATTACTTTCAATATAATTAATAATATAATTAATAGAAGTATTAGGGAAATCTTTATAATAATAATAATAATAGTCTTATTCCCTATACTACTTGTCTATAGCGCCTTATTAGCATAGGGTACTTCTCCTGGTTCTCTAGAAGAAACTATACGGCGATAAGCGCCGTCAAATAAAAACCGTTAACTCCTTTCGGTCGCGAATAAATCGCGCCTACTCTATTTCAATTCTATTTATAGCAATACTTACCTACCGCTTTAACAAATAAATTACTTCCTCTCTACCGCCTTCGATCTAATATTAGAATAATCGAAATACTATTTTCGTACGCTATTCCTTCTTCTTAAACTGCTTATAATAATCGTCCCTTCCCTATCGTTTACCTTTATTCCTACTTTATTATTATCTTCCAAACTCCTACAATTCTACTAAAATTTATATAAATGTAAAGGCCCCTCCTTTCCTTCTATATAAGAATTCCTCTCTACCGCTATCTTTCGAACTTTCCCTTCTTCCTTATTTAATTAACTTTTAAAATAATATCCTCTTTTATTAACCGTATTCTCAACCGTCTTCCCAGCTATATATCCAACCCTTTAAACTTTATAATTCATATTAATTATAATATTATTAAGCGTAATATTAATTTCGTCTATATAATAGATTCCCTATCCCTTAAATTCGCCTACTCCCCTACGCTCCCCTTTTCCCTAACGCCCAAATTCTAAACCCTTATTTAAATATTAATTTCTAACCCTACCTTTAACCTTCCTCTTAACCAGTAAATCCTTTTTATTCTTATATTTACCTCCCCTTCTCCCTACTAATTATATTAACTAATATTATCTGTTATATTCTTTACTTTTACTATAATTTAAAATTTATTAATTATATTTATAATACCCTATCCTTTAATATAATTATATTCCGTACGCTCTTCGCGGAATATATTTATTACGTTAATACTAAGAATAAATTTCCTCCTATAATTTTCTTTTCGTTTTTTTTTTTTAATATTTTTCAAAACGCTAGTAAATAGAATACTATTTATTTTATTATTAATACGAAATATATATTAAATACTCTATTAGGTTACTATAATAAGCGTAATACTATTTAAATTGTAATTATTATTTTATTCCGCTCCTAAAATAATATCGGTCCCTTAATTCGTTATTTCTATAACGCTTATATTAATTTCTTTAAGGATATATATAAGCGTTTAATTACGGACGGCCTCCCGTATAACCCTAATATCCTTTTTCGCTACCAGAATATAAAAATTAAAGATTATTAATATAAAGGATATTATAAAATATTTTTAACTAATTATTTTACTATTCCCATTTTCGGCTTTAATAGAAGAAATACTAATATTAATTCCCCGATAATAGTTAATAGCTTTATCGGTCCCCCTCCGGCCAATAAAGATTAGATTTAATAGTACCGCGAAATTACTAAGAATTAAAAATTAATATTTAATATATTCTACAAATTCTTCGCCTATAAAGAATATTAATTAGTTACCTCAGTACCGCTTTTGTAATTAAGTAACTATTATAGTTAGCGCAATCTAATTCCTCCTCCTCTTATCTCTCCTATATTCTTTTATTCTAATATTATAATCGAACGTATTTATAAATGCCGTACGAATTTATTGCGCTACTCTCCCTCTAATTCGATTATTAAATAGTATTCGTTTAGCCTACTAAGCTATAATATTTATAAAAAGATTCTTTTAATTTAGGTTCCGTCGTTTAAATAAATTTAGAATTCTTCTTTCGTTTACGGCCAATTAATTACTATTATTTAATAATCGGCTATCCGTAAATAGTTTAGGACGATATATATAAAGGTTTTTTTACTTATACTATAAAAATAAATTAGTATTATAATATCCAGAACCTTCCTCCGGAAGAGGAAGGACCGGAGGCTTATAATTTCCGTCTTTATTTAGGTAAGAAGGGAATTCTTTATTTTAGGTAATAGGTACTATTCGTCGTCGTCTTCCGATTATTAGGCTTTTTTCTTTTTTCGTTTTATATTAACTATATGCCGTTTTATAGTATTACCGCTAAACTTTAGGTTGAAGTCGGCGATAGTAAATTCGTACCGTCGGCTTAATTTGGTTGCCGCCGCCGCTAATTGGTAGTTATAGCGCGATACCTACTCTCTTATCGTTGCCTCTTCCAACTACCCTTTACGGTCCGTGGCGGTTGGTTCTGGTGCTTGCGACGGGGGCGGCGGCGCCCCCGTGAAATCTTTATAATAATTATCGATATTATAAATATAATTATAGAATTAAATATAATTCTCGCTTATAAATTTAATAATATTATATTTAGGATAATAATTAAAAGAAAATAATTAAAAGGTCTAAATAGGCCGGGAAGATACAAAGGATTTAAGAATAATAATTAGCGGAACGATAGCGGGAGGCGGAAATATAATAGAAAAGCGAATTTAATTATAGAAGAAATAATCTTTATAGCGGAAGCTAAGAGGAATAGGAGGGTAATTACTATATTAATTACTTTCGGATAAATCGATAAAAATATATTAATCCTAAGCCAATATATACGATAGGAAGTAGGAAAATAAAAATTAAATAGCGTTAGCGCAAACTTCGAAAAATTTATACTTATATTTAAAAATATTAATTTCGAAGTAGTCGAAATAATTATAAATTTCTTTAAAGGAGTAGGACCGGTTATTATTATTATTATTATTATTTACTTTTTCGATAGTAAATTAGCAATAAGGGGGGGATATAATTGGGATAATAATATTAAGGTTTTAGGAAGGGGTAATTTTAAGCGGCGAAAAAAATAGAAGGGTATTAGCAGTTAGCGGCGTAATAATACGGTTTTACGTCGTAGAGGAGGTATAAGAGCGAGCGCGCGAATTGCGGCAAGTAGTTTAAAAGACGGAACAATTATTACGTATTTATATTTTATTAATACCGGTTTAATTCCTATAAGGGTCAAAGCTTTAACGTATTAAAATAGTAGAAGTAAGTAAATCGAAGTGATTATAAATAAGGTAAATACGTAGGGAAACTAAATTAGGGGGAAGAGTAAAAAATAAATTAAAATTTAATTTCTCTATTCTAGAATTAATAGAAATAGTTATTTATAGTATTATTCCTTTAATCTTGTAGTAGTTAAGGCTAGAGCGGTATTACCGTTATCCGACGCTACAATACGGCGCTAACTAAAATAATTCGTTATCTTCTAATGTCTCGCCCCGAGCCTCTACGAAGCTAGCCAATTGACAGGTCCTTAGCGACCTAACACTACACATATATAAAATGATCCGTATTATAAAATTAAGAGCTTTACGTTTTATAAACCTTATATATATATAGGTAGCCGCCGCGTTTTAACTAGCGTAAATTGCCCTTAATATTATTATTTTTATAAACCTAATTATAAATTCAACTCTAATAATATTAAAGTATTTAATACAACCGCATTTAATTTTATTTATAAAAAAGAATAATTATAATTATATATTATAAACTACGCCGAAATTAAGAAATTAGCGGTTATAACGGATTTTTAAAATTTAAATTTGATTGAAGAAATAGTTAATAATATTATAGAAGGCGATAAAAGGAAGTATAAAAAATTTTTACCCCCCGTATTCTATAATTTTATTAACGAAATAATTGGTATTTATATTTTAGAAAATATCTACAAGGCTATAATCCTAATTAAAGTAATTAACTTTATTAGAAACCTTAAAATTAATATGCCCATATATAAAGAAATTATTTGATAAATATATTTAACTAAAGTTAATAAGGAGGATATAAAGAAGTTTCTTAATAAAGTAAACTAGCCATTAAAAATTAAAGAGGAGATTATTAAAATTTTAAATTATTTTAAAGGATAGAAATATATTAGCGAAGTTACCGCTTTTTAACCCTTATTAATAAAAGAAATCCTTCCCTATCGTTCGTATAATTATAAAATCGAATTATAATTAGGAGAATAACCTCTTAGCGTACAATTACGATGCGTATTACCTATAAAAGCGGTCGTTATTAAAAAGTAGATCGATAATAATTTAAAGAAGAAATTTATCTAGCCGTTATAATTAATAGCCGCTTCCCCCTTTTTACTAATTAAAAAACCTAGAGGCGGAATTTATATTTATATAGACTACTATAGTATTAATAATATTATATTAAAAATATATTATTTGTTGCCGCTAATTAAAGAGATTTTTAACACGATTTATAAAATAAGATTTTTATAAAGTTCAATATTATTATTATATTTAATAAGATCCGTATTAAGAAGGGGTATAAATTATTTACCGCTTTTATTACCCACTTTAACTTTTACGAATTTATTATATATCCTTTCGGTTTATAAGGCGCGCTAGGAACTTTTTAAAATTATATTAATAACGTCCTATACGATATTTTCGATATTTACGCTACCGCTTATTTCGATAACGTTTTAATTTATTCCGATAATGAAGAAGAGTATAAAGAATACGTTAAAGAGGTTTTATAAAGGATAATTAAAGTAGGACTCTAAATCGATATTAATAAATATAAATTCTATATATAGTGAACTAAATATTTAAATCTTATTATTACCCTAAGTAGTTTTAAAATAAATTTAGAAAAGGTTTTTATAATTACGATATAGGAAGCTTTAAATTCTAAGAAATTGCTTTAACGCTTCCTAAGCTTCGCCAATTTCTACCGTCGTTTTATTAAATATTTTTCTATTATTGCCAGCTCGTTATATAAATTAATTAAGAAAACGGTAGGATAAGAATAGGAGGAATAGTATTAAAGATCTTTCAAAGCTTTAAAAAAGGTTTTTACGAATAGACCCGTATTTCGGATTTATAATTAATTAAAATAGACCGTTATAAAAATAGATATTTCTAATTAAATATATAGAAATATATTATTATAATATAATAATAATAGTATCTTTCGCCTTATTATTTATTTTAACTAACGGTATTTTTTAGCCGAATATAATTACAATATTTATAATAAGGAATTATTCGCTATTATTAAGGCCTTAGAAGAGTAGCGCCCCGAGTTCGAAGGGGTATAATAATTAATTGAAGTCTTTATAAACTATAAGACTTTAAAGACTTTTATGTCTAATAAATAATTAATTCCCCGCTATATACGGTAATTTTAATTCTTATCCCGGTTTAATTTTATAATTAAATACCGACCGGGTTGGTTATAAGTATACCCTAATACTTTAAATAAGAAATCGGAAGATTTACCTAAAAACGAAGTTAATAAATAGCTATTAATTAGAAATAAGATTTTATTCGATTATAATATTTTCGTAAACGGAGCTTTCGTTTTAAAGAGTAGAAAGGAAATTATTAATATTAAAACCGAATATATTTACAATTTAGAGGTAATAAATAATAAGTTTACTAACGATTTAATTATAGAAAATTATAAAAAATCGGTATTCTTATAAAACCTACTCGCCTACTTATTGGACTTTAGCTACTATATTTAATTTAAAGAGGTAAAAAATTAATTAAAGAAGGTATCTTTTACTAAATACAAAGTAATATAAGGATGAACCTATTTTTGAAGCGCCATTATTATCGACCCTAATAATACCGAACTTTAATTCTAACTCTTCCGTTACGTATACAACTTACTATTTATTAATTACCTAAATTGTAAAAAGACTTACTTATTACTCTTTTAGTCTTTCTTTTAGTTAAAGATATTTAATACTATTAAAGCCTATTATAAGGCCTACCTATTATATACCAAATCTAAATTATTACAATACTCCTTATATAGGTTTTTAAAGCCGTTAATAGTGCTTTTCGTACTATAGAAAGATATTTCTATAGATTATATTACCCTTTTAATTTCTTATATACGCCGGGGTTAAGAATTTAAATATATAATTATTATCGTTAATTATTTAATGAAAATATAATATTTTATTCCTATTATCGGCTTTACGGCCGAAAAATTAGTAAACCGGTTTATTAAAAGAATTTATAGTATTTACGGCTTTCCGGACTTTATTATATTAGATCGAAATTCTTAATTTATTTTACAACTTTAGAAAATTCTATTTTCTTACTTAGAAGTAATTTTTAAATCTTTTTCCGTATTTTATTTAATTATTAATAGTTAAACGGAGAGTATTAATATAGAAATAAAGAAATACTTTCGTTTCTATATTAATTAAGCGTAAAATAATTAGGTAAATTAATTATTAATCGTAGAATTTACTAATAATAATTTAATATTTAAAATAATAGGAATATCCCTTTTTTTTATTAACTATAATTTCTACCCTTATATAAGCGTTAAACTAATAAAACTATACTTATTAAATTTATTAGTTTAATAGTAAGCAGAATATTTTAAAATTAATAAAATTATTAATCGCTTTAAAAAAGTATTAAAATACGTTACGGATTAAACTAAGTAAGCCTAATAATGGTACGAGGCTAACGCTAATATTCGAAGGACGAATACCCCGAAATATAAAATAGGAAATAAAGTCTTATTTAATATAGAAAATTTCGATACCGGCCGACTATACGTAAAGTTTACCCCCTTTTATAAAAGCCCGTTCGAAATCGTTAAAATAAATAATTATAAAATTATATTTAAATTGCCGGTTAATATAAAATATAGCCCCACCTTTTACATTAGTAAAATTAAATTGTAAGTTAAGGTAAGTATCCTAGGATAGTTGGAAGTATAAGAAAGGAATATTCGTACAAACTAAAATCGTAATATAAGGAAGATTAATAACGAAGAAGATTTAATAGAATAGGATTTCGTTAAGATTAATAATTGTTGTAAAATAGTTAACGGTCGTTAGGAATATTTTATTGTTTAGGTACTACTTTATTAACCTTTATAGTAGCCGCGCGCTAATGTAGCCATATCCCCTAATATAATATAGTAATTTTACGAAGTATACCCGGAGGTTCTAATACCTTTAGACTAGTTGGCGGCGGAATGGAAGCGAAGGAAGGCGTTAGAAGAGATAGAGGAGCCGGCTATAAAAGCGGAGGTTCCGTGAGTAAAGTACGAAAGGAGGTCGCCGCGATTAGCGGCTATAGAAGTTTTTTACGGTTGGACTAAACGTTTAATAGGGTTATCTATTATTTTATATAATTTTAGTTAGTTATATAGCTTTTTTTAGTCCGAGGAAGTATTATAGGGTTAGCTTATATTATATATGTTAGTAATAGTAGCTCTCTAAAACTACTATTACTATCTCGGTTAATTGGCTATAACTTCCCGTTATAGATCTATTGGGGTTTATAGCTCGAGTCCTATAAAAGCCTATCTCTCGAGTGTACCTCTGTACTTCTCTTTCTTTCCTCTCCTCGTATAATTACGCATATCTATATTTATACTCAACCTCTCGCCCTCTACCCGTGATAAATATCGTTCTATTAGTAGATCCGTCCTTAACTATTATATACCTTAAAATTTATAGTTATAAAGCCTTCGCTCTCTCTATAAAAGTAATAAAGGAGTAGAACAAAATTATAAAATTTAAAGATTGTATATAAATTAAATATTTAGTAGGGTATTAATTAATTAATATTTACCGGATCTAGAATTTATATACGAATACTATTATTATTATACGAAATATCGTATTTAACGAAGACGAGGTATTCTCTGGTAATGTTAAAGAAATTTATAATACCCTTAATATTTCCCTTAAAAAATTAGTTATATAATTAAGAAATTTTTATTAAATAAATACCGCGTAAGTAGATCTCCTTTAATTTAGAGAAACTCTACTCGCACGTTGATAAAACTCTATTCGCACGTGGATCCACTTTTCCTTTTTAATTATAGCTTAGTCAAACATTCGTGTATGAAAATAAAAGTAGTACCAAATTACTCGCTGATTTTCAACGGATTTTTCATAGTAGGTGCCTTCCTTATAGCCTTAAGCGTTATCTAAATCCTACTTTCTCAGACTTTTAGACTTTTAATTTTCCTAATTATTTATATATAATAGCTTCTTTCTCTATAGTTTTCTTAGCCTACAAGTTACATACGTTCTTTAAAAGGGTAATATTAGGTAGAGAAAAAATAAGGAAAAATGTTATATACTTTTTACCTCCTTATTATCTTCTTTAGTACTCTAAAAAAGACGTTGAAATGACCTTTTCTTCAACGTGCGAATAGAGTTTTATCAACGTGCGAGTAGAGTTGCTCTTAATTTAATATTATTAAGGAAGGAATTTCTAGTTCTGTTGCTTAAGGTTTTTTAAACGAATTGAATATATTAGGGGAAGAGGGGAATTTAGGATATAAAATCCGTAAGCGGGTTTAGAGAATTCGTAAGGGTTTTTAGAGGAACCCCTATTAATATTGCTAGTATAAAAGTCGTCGGATTTTTAGGATACGGTTTTAAATTTAAAAGATAAGGAAGAAGGGTATTTATTAACCCCTCCTAAGAGCTTAGCCGTATTCTTAGTAACTGACTTCTCTTAATCCAATAAAGATTTATAGTTAATTATAGATTAATACCTTATATAGGCTGTATCCTTTATATCCGTACGAAGGAGTAGACTAATAAATATTTAAGAAAATAAAATCGTAGACCAAACTTTCCTAAAAAAAATGAGAGAGAGGGGGATTGAAATCGACTCCGGCTATAACCCTAAATTAAAAATAACGAGGGAATCTATATATTGCTATAAAGTAAAAAGTATATTAAAAACCCTCTATCGGTCTAACTTTCTACCCCTTCCTAATAATTATAGATAATTCAATTCTTATTCCTTTAGAAAATTCTTTAAAGATACGGAAAAAGAATACTTAAATAAATATAGGGATTTTAAATCTAAAAAGTAGGTTAACGTTGAAGAACTTAAAAATAACGAAATATTCGGTTTGATATAGGTATATATTTACAAATTTAATTAAGACGGCCGTTTCTTCAAATATAAAATATGTTTAATTATATATAGAAATTAATAGTTTAAAAATAGCGTACAAAAAATATATATAGCAATTTTAATAATTAGATCGTTCTATATCCTAATAGTAATAGCGGCCTACTTTAACTTTAATTTAATTTAGTATAATGTAAAGAACGTATTTGTAAATATACTATTTAATAAATTAATATATATAAAACCTCCCCTTAATTATATAAAGAAAGGCTAGGTATTCCAGTTATTGTAAACGTTATATAATTTATAAAAATCTCCTCTCCTTTAATAGTAAGAATTTATTAGAACCTTAGTTGCTATAGGTATAAATTTATTCCCTATAGAATTTAATATTTTCGTTAAGAATAATATTTTCTTATTCTTTTATATTAATAATATTATTATTATTTATAAGTATAAGGATTAGGAGATTGCTATTGCTAAGGGGGTAGTAATTAATATAGAAAAAAAGTATTAATTAACCGGCGGAAATTTATTAAAATAGTTCCTAAGTATTAAAATTATTCGAAACCGCGAAAAAAGGTTAATTTAATTCTCTCAACGGGAATATATCTAAAAGATCGCTAATAAAATAAAATAAATTAAGAAATTATATATAATCCTAATAGCTAAAGAGGAGTTGCTCCCCTATTAAAATAATGTTATACTATATAAAATCGTCGCGTACTAAGTAAAGATCGGCTCTATCCTTTATATTACCGTTACGTTGCGATTAAACGTTGCTTTTCCGATTTCTAAATTCATTCGGTTTAATTCTAACCTTAATCCTACTTATTACGCAATAATAAATTAGGTGATCTTCTATTTTTTTATAATTTAAAATTTCGCCCTTTAATTAAGTAATAAAAACTATTAAGACTTCTACGTTATAACTAACTCCTTATTTATAAATAATTCCTTTAATTGTAAGAGTTTATAAATGTTTGTAATATGATTATTAAGCGGTATTATCGATTAGCGTACTAATAAATAAAATATTATTATAACTTCGTTAATAGAGTTTGAATTATTATTTTTAAGCTAGGGTACTAAGGAGGCGATCTACGCCCGCCGCTTATTTAATAAGTTTACGTTAAATTTCTTAAATTAGGAGAGGACCCCTATAGGGTACAATAATAAATAAATAATCCGTTTTATTGTAAAGGAAGGAATATAGCTCGTTACAAAGCTTAAATATATAAATATATATAAATATTAGTTAAGGTAGGTATAAAAGAGGAAATTAGTTAATGTAGTATATATACCGATTAAAGAGTAAATTGTTAACGGGCTTACAAAGAGCCTCCCTCCCGCAATTTATTTAACTTCGCTAGAATAGTTAAGATTCGTAGAGTTATAATGGCTACTGATTTAACTACGGGAATCTAATAACGGAAATATTGTTATAGGGCGCCTTAAAGGTGTAGAAAATTCTGGTAAGGAGGATACGGGCAACGAAATAGCGAGTATATTTATTGATAATTCTTACGAATAATAATTTGAAAGCTACCGTAATAAAGAATAATTAGGGATTATATTTAGGAATAGTATTATTTCTAGCTAATTTTAGAAGGATTTTAAGGTATTTCTAGGTAGATCTAGTACGGTTTGTACGCTAGATTTAAGGGGGTATATTAAACGGCAAGGGATATGTATGTATATAGTTACGGGATTAAAGAGTAGATTAATTGCGGGATTTATACTAGATGCCAGATATCGAACTAGGTGCGGATCAGCACAACAGAACACACACAATACAGCCACATTGAACCCCCTACTTTCAGACCCATATTATCACATTTCTAGCCCAGACGAGTAACCCGTATGTTGCAAGCATACGGTTACGATACAAGTCAACGACCGGAGAGGTTGCTCCTATGTAGCACATGAATCCACTTGGATAGTTAGTCCGTAGACGTGCTGGATTCTTGCGGTTTGAACATTGTGGGAAAATATTGTCAATCGGGTGCTCGCAGTTAATTCCCCATGCGTTGACTTTGCTTGACAGCTATGGCGTGCAGCTTCAATATGCGTGTGTCCGCCATAACATACTGTATGCGGCTTTGCCGAAGCAGCATCAAATCTTGGTATCTGGATGCCCAAAAGATCCTCGCATGCAGGAGTTGAAAACATTTCTCTTCCACATCGATGAGTTGCCGGGAATGGCTCACGGAGGTTTCATGTATATGTAGACGAGTTATCAAGCCGTGGTCAAGGTCGGCAACGCGGTTGGTATTTGCCACCATGAGCTGGTAGTCTTCCTATATCGACGGCTGATGAGCTCGGTGATAGTATCACATGCCTTAGCGTCATGATAAACGATGCTCTCAGCCGCTCGAGATCAGAAGACACCAACCAGTTTACTGCTCAATCATGTTTTGGATTTCTCTGGGTCGTTTCTTGAAAGACTGAGTTGGCCGCGCGTGTAAATGTGACACTTTGGGCTGTCTTCACTCTACGCGAAAGGTGATGAAACTCATCGGAGAGCTTGAGGTCGGCTGGAGAGAGGTGAGGGGTAAGATAGAGAGGAGGAGCCAAAAGATAGGTTATGCTGTGTAACACATAGGCTTCTGGAAGGCAAGCATCAAGCCGCCACCACTTGTGTCGCTTGTATGTCGTGTAATGAAGGGATAGTGTGTCCGGAATAGTGCATTGGTGCTCGTCCATGATACGATTTGACAACCCCATAACCACCCTCACACAATTGTACTGTGTGCGTGGGTGGTGTTCTGGTGCGTAATCCCGTCGTGTAGTGTATGTGGTGAGATCCCAGCCCATCATGGGAACCAAACTTAAAATGGAGGTAACGGCCCAATATGGACCAATCAGAACTCGCATCTGAGCGGAGACCAGGCGCGAGCCCCACTAATCATCAGCGGGGAAGGAGGTCGTTATCCAGGTACGGTGTCAATTGACTTCAGTTTCCAATCTTCAACTTCGTTCTCTTCCTTGGATTGAAACATGCCTGACCTTTCCTCCTCCCACAATCTCCACAACATGCGACTGAAACATTCCAAATCCCCCCATTGGACCCGGCTCTTCACGAATGGGGTGTATGAGAGACCATTTCCATGGCCATTCCCGTCCCGTTACGGCCCGCATGGACGCAGCGCATGTTGACAAGGTGTTGACATTTTCTACTTGTCGTATTGTCTCCCCGGCCCGTCTCCCTCACATACTCAATCACGTCCATCATGCATCAGCACTACAATCTTTCAGCATTGGGATGGTTGGCGAGGGGACGCTTGAGGATTGTGGTTGGTTTTGGGCCGCCACCACTCAGCATCGTCTACCGATGTATCGCGCCATGCATCACTTTCAAAAAGCAGCCCATCAAGGTGCCACGATGGGGGTTGCGATGTGACGCTTTCATGCCACGGTTCCATTGCTATATCCAAGCACCTCAGCCGGTGATGATGGTGCTCTCTATTTTTGTTTCTCCTTGCTTGATCTCTCATGCCAAGGCATCATCCTCCATCAACTCACCGCCAACGACTGTCCAGACACCGGCCGTATTCCTGCCCGGCTTCGTTGGCTATTACCAAAAATGTCTTCCTTTGTCTTCTTTCCTCTGTGCCTTGCATTCACGGTGTCAGTCCCCACTTTTGCATCTGACCGCCAGATATACACATATACATCAACATCGACTTTCTAGATTGTAAAGATTGATAACTCCGTCGTTTTATACTCGATTTGCACCCAAATTTTATTATTTCGACCGGATTTTGAAGCTGTATCGACGTAAAATAACTGTGGCTATAACGCATTATACGAACGACTAGCAGCGGTAAACGATATACGTAATACTGGTCGCTGGCGAGTATCTACATAAAATCGCGCAAATTATTAATATTAGTAAGCAGTAGGTCTAGCGTTTAAAGAAGTATTATAATATAATTAGCAAACTATATTTAAAATTTCGTATACCCTTTAATTATATTATATTAGTACTATAGGTTATAGAAGTTAATATAAAATAGTTATAGGTATTTCGAATTGTATTTAATTCGCTATAAGAAGTTTTCGAGCTCTTTCAATATAAATCCGACTTTTATTTCGACGAAATATAATACTTTTTCACTAGTGAATTAAATATATATATATCGATGGCGATTATATTTAAATAGTTGAAAGCTTTAAAATAAAGTAATAAGAGGATAGCTTATAAAGCTTTTTAGCGTAGCGATTTATTAAAATTCGATTAATTGCGGAAGGTTTCGAAGTTTTTAGTAAAAATATATATATTTTACAATGAGTTTAGAGTTAATAAGAGGGATGGCGTTCGTCGCATAGGATAGGCGCTAAAGGGTATATTTTTATAGTTAGATAGCGCCCTAACTAGGGGTAAATAATTCTATTTATTACTAACGTTAATTGTAAATGGCTTTATCGACGTACTATATTATAAGGGAGTAATTAATATAATTAGGTTTGTTATATAGTTCGAGGAAGAAGTGTTCCTTAAAATAAATCTCTTTCTTAACCGCTATAGTATTTTAATAATAAATAATACATTATAGTATAAAAATCCCTCTATTAAAGTCGCTTATAATAATAGAAGTATCTTATTTTAATTTTTACTACTATACTCCTTTAATTTTAACCCTATCGAAGTGTATTTTAGCAACGTAAAAGTATATATAAAGCAGTAGTATTAATACGCTAGCAGTAATCGATTGAAGGAGGGGGAATTTAAAACCTTCCTTAAGGGGGTAATACGGGAAGTAGGGTAACGAATTAATATTATACGAAAGTATTATCGCTAGGTATATATACCTTCTAACGAGTTTAACGAGGCTAGTGAGGTAAAGGATTACGATGCGTTGTATAGGAATTAATTATACGAATTGAAAATAATAAGTATAATAGTATAGGATATTAGTTTATATGGTAGATATAGCGAGATAGATATTATTGAGATTGGAGGTAATTCGTAGCTAGAAACGAGTATAGATATAAGAAAATACCGCAAATGTATAAAGAAAGTAATAATAATAAGAAAACCTCCTAGAGTGCTAAAAATGTTGAAAGTGTTGAAAGTGCTGTAAATCCTTCAAATAGTATTATTATATGTAATAATCCCTCTATATATATAATCCCCCTCTTTAGAGCTCGCTTCCCTTCGTATATATAATCCCTTTTTTAGAGTTCGTTATCCTTGTCGTCGTCGTCGTCGTTGATGGAGATGGGCTCTGCCTCGTTGGCGGTAGGGTCGTTGTCTATACGTAGGTTATTGTCGGGGTTAATTTCTTCGTTTGCATAATCTTCAATAAAATTACTATAAATATAATCGTCGAAAGCGGGAAAATCGCGGTCGGGTACGAAGTTTATATCCTAGAGGGAATTTGGGAGTATAACTATTAATAATATAAACGGTTAATAGTATACGCGAGAGTAATAAACGAATATTTACTTTGTAGCTATAATAATTCTATAAGGTTAACGGTCTAGGAAGGGATTTGCTGCGGTTACAATATTAGAACCTTACGTAGTAGTGGCGACGACGACCGTTGGATAAAATTGCGTTCGAAATATAAATAATTTTTAATAGCCTTTTTAATTACAATATAAATACTCTCGTTAATTCTATAGGCGAGATACTATAAACGTAGCAGGTTTCGTACGTTGTAAAATAATAACTTCCCGGATATAAGGGAATTTTTGAAGCCGTATAGCGCCTCTCTTAGCGCATTATTTTTACTAACTTTCGGCGCGAATTTAAAGATTAATTACTTTATAAAGTCGGCAACGTGGGCATTAGGCGGCTAGTCTAGCGGTAATAAGGGTAGAGGGGAGGAAGGTTAAAGGTTATCGCTAGCGTAAAAAGTAGAAATAGTATTAGTATTAATATTAGTACCGTTAGGCAATATAGGTAAAGTAGGTAATATAGGCTCTAATAGTCCTATACCTATCGTACTTATATTTATATTCCTATATTCGTTAAACGAAGGTATAAAAAGTAGGGTAGGGAGTGCTCTAGCGCTATTATTATTACCATTGACCCTATATACGTTACCGTTAGCTTAATAACTATTTTGGAGGTTGAAGTTGAAAATTTAAAGTACGGGTATAAAATCCTTTATACCGCTATTACGTTTTGTACTCGGGATAGCGTATAGTACGAACGGTTAAAATTACTAATTATTTAACTATTTAAATATTAGCGCGCTAACTAAAGGAATAAATAGCTATTAAAACGAATTAAACTACTATAAAGTTATTTCGGGTAGAGGTTAATTAACCGTAGTCCGCTTAGTAGTAATAGCGCTAGCTTAAATAACAAAATCCTTTACTGTTAAAGTAAAATAGTATTTTTAATTAGGAAAAATATAATACTAATAATATTTTTACCCTTTATAATAATTCTTATATTCGTAAATAAATTTATACCCCTATACTTTAATTAATTTATCGTATAGTAAATTAGCGGATTCCCTACCCTCTTTTTATACTTCGCGTTCGCGTTCGCGCCTATTTTTAAATTCGTATAATATCGAATTCGTTATTAATTTACGGCCGGTACCAATTATTTTTAAATACTTAGAAGTATTAGCGGGCGCGGCAGTAAATACGGCGGTAGGTATAAAAGGTTGGCGAAAAGGCTAGCGAAAAGGTAGGTAAAGGGAATTATATTATAATTATAATTCTAATTACGAAATACTATAATTAATTAACTATTCTATAAAGGAGGCGATTTGTAATAGGGTAGGCGTACCAAATATAGAGGTAGAATTACTTTATTATTGGAATCTATTAATAATACGGAAGTAAGCCGTAATTGTAAAAAAGTATTATTCAATTGGTTACCCTACGAAATTAATTATTACCTTCGAAATATTATTACTATTAAACGGCGTAATTAGATTGTTTCTCTTAGGGATAACGCGGTTTTAAAAGAGTATTATACCTTTTTTATTCGTTTCCTATATATTAGCCGCCTAATTTATATATTATATAATAATATAGGGATTTATACCGATAATATTATATTTATTGTAAGTAGCTTCTATGAGGTTATTTTCAATATATTACAATTTAATTAAGAGTTTAATACTAAAGTTATAATTGTTTAGATAGACTTCGCTAGAGTCGTTCTTTTTAATAAGTATACAATCGTTCGAAACGAGAGTAAGTAGTTTACCGGGCTTTATAAGGAGGTCGTTAAAATTCTTATCTACTAACTATATACCGTTGTATATAAATAAGATATTAAAATAATTGGGGACCCGGGGCGCCGGGGGCGGTATTAGTATTACCTTCGGTTTATACGATTTTCTAACGGGCGTTATATAAATACGAAGCGCTATTTTAATAATTTTAATTTCGTTTTATAATATTTATAATACTTGGGATAGAAGTAGATATTCGTCCCCCTTACTATTATTTACGGTTATTGTATAGCGGGATTTATTTTTATTTTCGATAGGGGTTTCGTAACGGAGAGGCGGTGGTAGTTACTTTTTAACCCGGGGGCGCGCCGGGGCGCGAAGAGTTCAAATACGAGCGGGAGTAACGGCGAGAATTCAAGAGGATAAGGTAATTATTAAAAGAGTAGACGAGGTCGAGATAATTAGAGAGGCGATAGTAGTAGGCGGTCGGATTATAATATACTATATAGGGTTGGCGGGTATAGACGAGGTATAGCGAATAGGCTATTTGCCCGTAGTATTTACCTTCGTAAATTTAATAATATTATTACCTTCTGCCGTATTATTATTATTATTATTATTAACGAATATAATTTTGGGATTAGGCTGGTCTAGTTAGTTGGGAGTCTTTAGAGTAATAGCGCCGCTTATTATCGCCTTTATATCCCCCGCCCGTTTATTATTAGTAGTATTTATATTTCCGGCTTTAAAAATAGTATTTATTCGAATTACGCGGGTATTAGGCTGTAAAAGCCGCTTCGACCGTCGGAAATTATTATTATTATTGAAGAGGGAGCGTTTAGGAAGTATAATTGATACGGGTGCGGGCGTAGCGGTACTTAGTATAAATTATATACGGTATAAGCTAGCGGGTTGATTAGGATCTTTTAGTATCGATTTTAATAGATAGGGGGAGTCTATGCGAGTATAGAGTAGTAATTAAATTGTAAATACCCTCTAGATTGGTAATGATATAGCTGAATAAAGATTTTACTATTATTACGTATCGACGTTTTTACGATGTGTGTGTATCTGGCGGTCAGATGCAAAAGTGGGGACTGACACCGTGAATGCAAGGCACAGCTTCTAAAATAGTCCCTCTGACTGCCTCTCAGCGCTCTTGGGCCGAATATTTGTTTCATCAGCATTTGGCATTGGCCAAGGTTGGCACCAATGGCCACGATCAAACAGGCTAGCATGGGGTATCAGCTATAGCCCCTTGCAATCAACCGACCTCTTTCGGGACCCAGAATTCCTCCCGTCTTGAGGTTCTGGACACTGCATCCGTCTTCTTCCTCTTGGCTGGCTTCACTCTGCTTGTCCATATTTCCACTTCATATCCCGCCCACAGTATCATAATGCACCGTCATATAGGTCGCCAGTCACGGCCAAATCTGCCCCTGCTCGCCCTTCAACGTCTGTCTGGTCACCACCAGGGGCAGTCTGTAACCAGCCAGCCTTCCATACACTTTCGTTTCCCTTTGCCCTCCCGCATGAGATCATGGCCTTCCTCGTTGCCGACCCCCGGGTTAGACTGACACCAGACAAAGCTCCGTACCCATGACCCAGGGCAGAGTCGTGAGACGGCAGACAGAGGCTAACCGGCCTACTCACCCAAGCGCGGAACATGACCCATGGCTCCATATACATCACTTTAATGATTCCGAGATCTGTCAAGGGAATAGGCATTTCATTTGACAACAAACAGCCCAGTGTCTTTGAGGCTCGACCTTGTTATCCTTGTCATGCCTTGTAAGGGCCGGAGCCGAGGGCCCTTGTTCACCTCGACGTATGGCATGGTCCGATATTCCATGTACATACGTAGCGATCGTTGTCCCCGGGTGGCCGATTAGGTATATATAAGAGTCCTGACTGTCTTGTTGTTGTTTCTTTTTCTTCTCCAGAGTATCTTCACACACACCTTCTGAACAATTCAACAGCTTACTTGACATATTCTAACTTGTCATCCCTTGAGCATCCTGCTGCGGACTCGTACCTTTCTTCAATCCTACCACAATACTAGCCAAAATGAGCGGCGGCGGTCAAGGCGGCGGTGGTTTCTACAAGTATCGGTGCAAGCACTTTTACACCTACGACTGCATGAATTGGGTCTGGGTCAACCACGCTGCTTGTGCTACCTGCCTGGTAAGACCAAGCATTTTCTCTATAGAGTATCACATATGCTAACCCACTGACAGGCCATGCGACGGGGAGAAGAATCAGACGTCGCTCTATCGGCAACACGCTTTGAGATACGCGTACCTCGGGCTCTGAATGGCATGCTGTCCTACGAATCAGCTTGGATTGCCCCTCCCGTCTTTACTGGATTCGAGCCAGCATTCAAGACCGGAAATGCACCTATGAGCGGCAACAGGACCTCCAACACAAGTCTGGGTGATTTTACCCCGGCATTTAGAGGGTCTCCTCCCGAGGTCTTTCCTACGACCATGACAACCACCGATACACCTCGACCTGTCATGGTCACAACAGGCGTTCACAGGATGGGCTAAACAAGGAGGAAACATACGTCAATACGCAGGAACTCAAAGATTGGCAGATATTTCCATGGGTTATCACGTTTAAGAGGAAGACATTGACTCGATTGGTTTTCTTGAAAGGGGGGAATGAAGGACTTGGATACCGGCGTGTATTGAGGCGCCATGAGATTGCTGTTTTTTGATACCCGCCAGACATACGGAGCTTCAAAGGGCACTGGGTTTCTTCTTGATTGCATTTTTCTTTTAGCGGCAGCACACGGACTCATTGTATACTATCTATCGAATGAAGAACTTGCTCACCGAACCATGCCACCAATGCAGAAAGGTTCCAGCAGCCCATTGATCGACCACGCAGTTCATTCATCCTCTCACCTTGTAACTGACCACTTAACACAAGCTGTTATAGCACACCTTGACATCTTGACACCTTAAACAGACAACGCATAAATCCGACAAGGAACGGCTTCACCGGCAAATAGGACCGGCGTCTAGAATACCACCCACACTTTCTCAAAATTCCCGTTCCATGTCGACACACTCATATCCACATCCACATGTTCGTTACCGCACAAATAGTTACGTACCGGTAGAATGCCACCCCTGCTTCGTTGTCTCCGATGGCCGATTACCGAATCAATTCGCTGATGTAACGCTGTTTCCCGCATTGACAGATACGATGTGCATGTTTCGTGCACAAGCGAGTTCGCCTCTGATCCTTCAGGAACTCGTCTAACTTTTTTTTTTTCTTTCCCTCGCCTTATCTTCACATGTCTTTTATCATGCCCATACCCATGCTCATGCTTTTTCTACGTTTCTGATACTACCGCTTTTTCTCACTCGATTTGATTCTACTCAAGCCAATCCTGTCACTGGGTCGTTCCGATACTATACCTATTTGAGTGAAATCAAATCGAGTGAGAAGAAGCGGTACACCACGTTATCTGGTTCCGGAGAACATCGCCTAGGTGGAAGGTGTGTACCTTTACGTAAAGTAAGGCGTACTAGAAACCCACAATGGAGACGAATAGGTAAGGGGATATTATCCCAGGAACAAATTAGTGAACTGCCCTTTTGTTTCATTCACTATACAGTTAGACCAAGGAAGCACCTATAGGTAGTGTACATATGCACACTGAAAGGGGGCGATTGGGAGGGAACATTCGAGAAAGACGGGAAAAAAAAAGGAAGGAAAGACAGACGTTGGATCCCACAGAACAAACACGACCTGCTGCGAACACAGTGCGTACTTACCGAGGACCATATAATAATACTGGAAGCGGCTCCAACCTTTTTAGGTACTACATTACTGCGAACTGACGTCTCTGTCCCACTGCTCCCCAAGCTATCATCCCTTCCGACTTCCCGCTCGTCGTTCCGTTTGATTACTATAAAGCGCTATTATTTTGGAGGGCATAAAATAGGGATAGAGCTTGAAGCTGAGAGAAGGGATTCACAATGGAATGGAGAAGAAAACTGGAAAAAAAAAGATCCAACAATCCGTCCCGGTCCCCCATTGCGCGATGCAAGTTTCGGGACCGTCCCGTCCCGTTCTTGTGCCGTGTTTTGTGAACATCAGTCGATCAATAACTTGTATCATGTCATGTCTTTTTCTTACTATGTTTGCTGCGGCACAGGAGCATAGAGACTGCCGAAGTGCCCGTTATCCCCGGCCGTTGCCGTCGGTTGCGAACGAATCGTGTATAACTCGAAACAGTTCTTGTCCTGGGGATTTTTCTCGATCATCTTGCTTGAAACACAGTGCTAGATTTCTCTGGTAAACGAGAGCAAGAAACAAGATGTTTGCATCTTTGTTGGTGAAAAAAGCACCGTCGACAAACAACGATAGTGTGGAGAAACAGTTTCAAGGTCTATTAACTGACAGAAAGGAGTCATTGGTGTCGCTGTGGAAACAAGTCTCAAGACGGAATTACTGATGCTAGAACGAGAATCCTGAAAACCTGGATTGAAATTCCCCCCCCCCCCCCGCGCTTTTTATCACAACTTCGAGTCTTTGACCCGAACCAGATTTGGAAGTTTGAAGTTCACACACTCTCCCTTCGCAGACCATCGAGGGGCTGAGGGTGAGAATAGTTATCAGATCATCATGCTTATGTTTTTGTTAGTCACCACTGATAGTATCCGCGTAAAGTACATCAAAGATACGTGCGGTGAGCCCTTCTGGAAACACGTAAAATTGAAGAAGTCATCTCGGGACAGCTGAACCTTCACGTAAGGAAACCTAACAATCCGAATGAAAGTCCGAAAAGACTGTACCATGGTAGGCCATCATGACCGCCAGCCAGCTCACCACGGTCCCGGTTCATGCTCATCACCTGACGCATGAACTGATTCCTAGCTGAAGTTGCTGAACGGCACTTTTGAAACGAAACTAAACCGGCACTCCTTTGCGAACTAGACTAGGGGCGCGTTTGGTTCAACCAACAACTTTTCCATCTGTTTTTAACAGGGGTAAAGGAGGGTACAAAGCGTTAATCGCGTGCTGTAGATGGCGCTTTGTACCCTCCTCTACCCCTGCCAACTAACAAAACGCTCTATCTTCATAGTCCAACCCGTGAAGATAGAAACCAACAGAATGAACTATCACCATACCGGATTAGGAAGTTGATAAGACCTCATGCAAGCACATGCACGGCGCATACAGGGGAGGTACGGCCAAGAGCCTGGTGCATTCAGCTTACAGGGGGATTACAGGGGGTAAAGGAGGTCCGACGCCGGATCTATCTTACGATTTGCAATGTGTTGGCTGACAGGGATAATTTCCCCATACAAACTTTTGTTTTGATGGTTGAACCAAACACGCCCTAGGTCGGGGCGAAATACTGTATCGGAAACTCCGCCGAGAGAAAACCGTTGGAACTATGTAACACTGTTTGAACAAGCCACTAGCACTAAACTAGCGTTGTTTGCTTAAAAATAGAGTGCCAAGTGGAACGATGTTGAGTAACCTGGGAAAGGGGAACACCGTGACGACTTCGGTATTTATTGATGTTAGCATGACTTGGAAGCTGGAGGAAAGCGAGGAAAAAGACCCGAGTGATTGTCGTCAGTGAATCAGGCGAGAACTAGTTGAAAATTTTTTAGTTTGGCCGCGATAATTCGCACCTGACCCGAAGTTAGCAGAAGTCGGAAAAGTTGTTATGGTGGGTTAAGCTAACATTAACAGTTTAGTGAGGCTAGTGCGGTGTGAACACGAGGCACGGAAGCTTCCATTCTAATTAATGGCTTCATCTTTCAAATCGCGTCATCAAAGCGGCATATCAAACCGTGAACAAGTCGTATGAGCCCAGTTCGTCAACTTGACCATGCACTGCCCTGGCAAAGGTGAAGACCCCCGGTAACCCCCACCAAACATCCCTACAAGGATGTAACGGCATGGCGTTTTCCCTCCCTTCCCAACGGGACCGTTGGGTAAAACATCGAACGATATCATCTCCTGGTTCCGTCTCCGATGAACAATCACGGAGATTTCGGGGACAAATCCAAGACGGCATTGTGGGAATGATATGATGATGCACGAGGCCAACCGGCACCGAGATACCCAAGGTTCTCCCTAGTGGACAAGGAGGCAAGCAAGCAAGGCTACCACGCTACGCCACATCGGCAGTGGGATACCGACTGGATCGACACTTTACGGCCGTTATATCTGAGATCCTGGAGAATATCGAAACGTCCGGCATTCCTTTCAAACACCGGCGGGGAACCCGCATACCGTCACAACTCGATATCACACGGTGTCGCACATACGTTTGCTGAGAATCACGGTGCGGATGGGAAGATGGCGACTTACCAGTTTAGCAATGCCGATGGGGCACCAGTTCATGCCGCTGCTGGTTGAGTTTAGAATACCTACTTCAACGTCAATATTGGACCATGTGAATGGCAACCGAAAACCGGAGCTTGGAAGTGGAGGGGAAGACTTATCCTCAAAAAATGCAGAGGGGTTGTTCCTCCCGCCATCTTTCAGGAACGAGGAACAACCGAGGACCACCTTCTAGGAAGCCAGTCCCTTATCCTAAAGGACCAGAACCCCAAACAGCAAAGCTAGCCTCCGCAAGGACGCAGATTAGGCCAGAAGCGAAGACCAAGAAAGAGAGGATCCGAAGGCCAGACAAGTACGAAACTTTGACTCCAACTCGAGATGGGTCCTAACCTTTGGTTCTCTTCCCCAGAAATCCACAACCGCCATCCTCTGAAAATCCAGGGGCTCGAAAGCATTGGTTCTCAACGAGTCTGGCCCAAAGACACGCTTCTTCCCCCGAACGGACGCGGACACCCCCAGAACGGACACTCCCACAGGATATTAGACACCCAACCACCACTCTCACAGTCCAAACCAGCAAGCCATGGCGGACCTGCTCAGCCCTCCAAAAGCAACCGCACCGTCATTAACACAGC
Source organism: Copromyces sp. CBS 386.78 (assembly GCA_030685235.1). NCBI lineage: Eukaryota > Fungi > Ascomycota > Sordariomycetes > Sordariales > Sordariaceae > Copromyces > Copromyces sp. CBS 386.78. The sequence goes on from MU839281.1 coordinate 36,040, forward strand.
AGTCGTCAAGTGTCGGCAGCCAAATCGATAGCCGGATCGTCGAGATAGCTGTCTCATGAGTCTTTCCGTGTGTAGAGCACTGCCAGCTGAGACTAGCTTTTGTATCCTCTCCGCACTCTCGTACCAGCCGAGAAAGTGTAAAGGAGGGCATTACCGCACGGACAAAATGCGTCCTCAAAAACCGTGCTATCATCTTTCTCCCGGAAGTGAACTTTTCAGCGCACTCCAGTCGAAAGGAAAGTGTCTGCCAAAGAGCTTCTCCCCTTTCGGATCAAAGATTTGAAACAAACGTGGTTCTGGCGTCCAATTCACGACGTAGGACGAAGCCATACGTGCAAATCGGTTAATGCGCCTGGCCGGGGATCTCAATGACACAAAAGCCAATGACACGTTGACGGTATGTTGCCGAACGCGGTTCCACAGAGTCGGTGGAGGTTATCCGGGAGGAAGGCGTACAAGTGGGTATCCGCTCCTGCGCATGCGATACTAGAGAGATCTGAGGGTGCAGAGAGCGCGACAGACAGGCGTGAAAAGAATCCTTCTCAACATTTCCGTTTGTAGTCATACAGCCCCCGCTCGCCACACAAGTGCAGTGATTCAGGCGAGGCAAGCTGAAGACGCGAAAGATGAAATGAGGGATGTGATCGTATGTAGCCGTATCTTCGCTCTCCCCTCGTCACTCCACAGAGCATGCGTCGCGAAACGCAAAGCTCCAAGAGTCAGAGCCAAAAAGAACTTCTGGATGACAGGCATGGCAGGGCACCCAAAATGTATCCTTCCTCAACGCGGTATACCTAGCCACGGGACATCTGCAGAACGACCCGCTATGGTGACCAGAGTACTGCGTCCAGTGATCCAGTCCTGACGAGCGACCTCAGGCCAGAGGTTCTTACCGGCTTTTGACTCATGGGACCGGACACCTCGCCCATCTGGCGCACCGAAGTGCAACCAAGATGACTGGAAACTTCTCTCCTTACCGGTCAGCCCTTGCCATCCAGTAGAATACCAAGAACCTAGAGGACGCAACTTTTCAGCGGCGCCATAGACCCCGAAAGTAAACACCACGATGACGCAGACGTAGAAGGCGAAGGGTCGATTTGACTGCCGAAGCGCGCAAGACTTGTGATGTGTAACCAGTGTATACGTAGGGTTAAGTTCCGAGACCAATTCACTCTGGGCGCCGGAAAGGGTGGGAAAATCCCGAAATCCGCAGTAATCCCATGCGCGGCAAAGCTTGAGAAGGCTCCTGATACAGGACTCGAAGCTGCGACGTACTGCGGAAGAACCGAACACCCGAGCGGCCACGAAGGACATTCCTTTACGGGAAAACCGGAATCGGAGAACTGTAGGGGAGGCGTCGTGCTCTGAGAAAGGGTTGAAAGACTCGATGGGAATGGCTGTCGTCGTCGTCCTGGCCAGCGCGTTTTGACTGTGTATCTCGACCGGATTGACTTCTGACTGTATTTCGGGTGGGTATCCAAGAACTGAAACAGAGACCGACTTGTGGTTGGGCCCATTCGGGCATTGCGAGGATCAATATGGTTGGGCGTTGGAGGTCGAAGGTGTTGTCGTTGTTGGTTGAAAGAAGAGAAGAGGAGACAGGAGGGGAACGTTGGGAAGACGCGCTGGAAGTGTGATACGACGGGCGACAACGCGGTTGTGCACCTACCTCGTTATGCACCGTGCGTCAATGAGGTAAGGATGACCCACTGTGAGCGCCTGCACTTTGGCGGGTCCAGGTCCTTGCACAGGCGCGAAGTCACGGGTGCTCTTCACTGTGCGGTTAGTGGATGTCAGGCATCTCCAACCATTGGCCATTCCTTCTTCTTTCACCTTCCACGCCTCGCCACGGCAAAGAAACCTTGATCTCAGTCAGGTTGCCAGGCATATCACTTCACTCGGGCAGCTCGGGATCGATCTGCGATGGCCCGTTCCATGAGAAAATATCCACCTAGATAGTTAGTCTATCATTGATCAATACCACGGATTCAACAGGCGAACTCCCGATTCAAGTGCTGATTCATCAACGTCTTCGGCTCGAAAAGGATCAACACCCGGTTGACATCCTCATCTCTGGCGGCCTAAAAAAGGACTGTTGTACTCCTTTCGGTGAAGGCATCAAGACCCCACGATGGCGGATTCCAATATGGACCCCAGTCCCGAAGAGCTCGAGGCTCTCAAGCAGGCCATGGGGGGCGGCGACAAGAAGAAGACAGAAAAGACTGCGCGCCAGAAGCTGATGGAGCAGATCATGGATCTTGGTGGGAAAGCATTCAACCCAGACTCAAAGGGTGACTCGCAAGCGCGGGCGCAAGCTGTTCGGGATTTCGAGGCTCTCATTGAAAGGCAAGCCTCCTCACCTTTTTGTCGTCTCAAGGTGTCTGTCTGACGGCTCGGTCTGACCTGTGACTACCTGTACAGGACCAAGACACTATCACTACTGGCCTCCCTGAACATCCTCATCAGGCCCGGCCACACCCCCGACTGGTTGCGCCTTAAGCTCAGGGAATACCTGACGGTGATACCTCTCCGCGAGGAAGGCGTTAGGGCCAGTCTGGAATTTGCCTTTGCTGTTCATCCTTCCAGCACCGTCAAGCTATCCGAGGCCGCTGTACCACAGAAGAGAGGCGCTAACATCACTCACGAGGCCCTTGTGTTGGCCAGTAATCTGTTGTCGGTACCGCCGTCTACCGTGACTCCGGATGAGTGGTACTCGGGCATCGCACCGCAGCTGTTTGCGCTGCTTGATGGTGGAGAGGGACCCGAGCTCAAGAAGGTCGTTGCCTATGTAATTGGATTTGGCATCTTGGGCCGCAAGGTCTCTGGTGCTCCAGGTATGCCTTCACTTGTAAAATGAAATATTTCTGCGGCAGAATGCTAATTATCGTCAAGGCACCGCCGGCTGGAAATACCTTGCGGAGCCCTTGTTACATCACATCAAGCCACCTCCAGGAGGATTACCCAAAACAGAGACTGGCGATGACGACGACGTGATTGACCTAAGTAAGGACAAGGTTCTGGTTAAGCAAAAGGACCTAGCAACCGCACTTCAAAGGATACACGCACTGCTAGTTTCACACCCGAATCCCGGCTTGTGTAAGCGGCTGCTCTCTCCTTTACTGCTGCCTCTGTGGTCGCTTACCACCTGGCCAAACTCGGAGAAGCCGTTGAGCGAAAAGGTCACGCAACCCGCTTCGGAACTGCTCAAGATCTTCCTCAAACTTTCTCCGTCTGCTCCTGTCTTACTAGCACTAGTCCACAACTTGGGTTATGTTGGCGGCTTTGACAAGAAGAAGCCCGAGTGGGTGTACAAGCAGACGGAACAAGGAGAGATCCAGATTGTCGATACCAACCGTCCGCTACAAAAGGCAGGCGAACAATACATCGGCCTCTCACTTCCAGAAATCGATCAAAAGATTCCCAAGCTGCTGGAGTTGGTTGACTCGACCTTTTCCGAAGCCGATGTCTCCTCAGTATTCCTCGATCTCTTCGGGCGCTGGCTCAAGTCAGCCCGAGGCCAGAAAAAGAGCGGAATCCAAATTATCAAAGAAGAGGAGGAGGAGAAGGACCCGATAGCCCAGTTCACTGAGGTCAAACTCCTCCTAGCCATGATGGAGAAATTCCCCGAGAAACTCGCCGGGCAACCAAAACACATTCTCGAGCTAGTCAGCCAGGTTCTCTCCGAAGCCACCAAAGAAACCACCGCGGCGGAAGAAGCCGGGGAGGACGAAGTAATCAGAGTAGCACTCTCTCTCCTGAACATGGTCGTCACCGTCCCCGGGTTTCAAAAGAAGCGCGTCGACCCTGACGTCCTCCGCGTCATCGAATCCTCTCTCTCCGCCTTGTCCAAGACCGGCGACAACGACAACGCCAAAACGGCTTCTAACCTGACCCTCCTCCTTCGCTACCGGGATGAAATTGACGCCCTCGAAGCAGCCGACCCATCATCCATAACCACAACCGGCGGTGCTGGTCCGACCGACCGCCAAATCGAAGACCGCAAAACCTACTCCCTCGCCATCTCCTACATCACCGCCCCGGACTCCCCCCCGCCCGTCCGCTCCGAGGGTCTCAATCTCATTTCCGGTCTAATAACCTCCCACTCGCCCATCCTTGACATCCCCGGCATTTTAGTCCTCCTCTCCACCCTCCTCTGCGAACCCAACTCTTCCGAAGAAGATTACATCCACCTCCGCTGCATCAAGCTCTACACCCAATTATCTAGCGACCACCCGCGCGCCGTCCTAACGGACTTGATAGACCGCTACCTCGACCCGCGCGAATCCGCCCTGGCGACAGTTGACGCCCGTCTCCGTTTCGGCGAAGCCCTGATGCAAGTCATCGACCGCCTAGGCCAGACATTCACTGGGGACCTAAGCAAAATGACATGCGAAGCACTCATCACCCTGGCCTCGCGCAGGGGCCACAGACCCAAGACCATGGCGCGGCAGGCTAGAGAAGCCAAGGCCCGCGAGCAGAAACATAAAGAAGCTGAAGACGCATGGGACGGTAGCGTGCCGGATATGACTGACCCGATCAGCGCGGAAGAGCAGGCGAGGTTGGATATCCTCGAGGCTATTGTCGATGGTTGGTCCGCCGGGACGAGCAAGACGGGGGAGGAAGACGTGCGGATCCGCGCCTCGGCTTTGTCCATCCTTGCGAACTGTATCGAGACCAACATTGTCGGGGTGGGCGCCGTGTTGGCGATGGCGAGCGTGGATTTGTGTGTCAATGTTGTGCAGGTTGAGAGGCAGATTGAGAAGGGCATCTTGAGGAGGGCGGCGGTGAGGTTGATTATGAGCTTTATCAAGGCGTTGGATGAGGCGAAGAAGGAAGGGAGGGTGCTGGGGATTGCGTTTGGAAGCGAGACACAGGAGCAGATGAGGACGGTTTTGGGGTATGTGGAACAGACGGACGAGGATGGGTTGGTCAGGGAGTATTGTCGGGATGTGCTGGAGAGCTTGGAGAATTGGAAGATGGTGAGTTTGGTGGATGAGGTCAGCTTGAGGCAGGCGAGAGGAGGAGGATCAGGGTTTGGTGGGAGTGGGTTGACGAAGTTGGCTGGGTTGATGATTGATCCGGAAAGGTCGGCTTTCCGTGGTGGTGGTGGTGGTGCTGTTGGTGGTGGTGAGAGTGGTGGAAGTAGTGGTGGTGTCGAGATGTTTGGTGGTAGACCTAGGATCGAAGAGATTGAGTAGAAGATGCCTACTCTTCTAAGCTAAAATCATACAAGCCTCGATTGCTCTCTATCAGACCTTCAATAGTATCCTTCCATTCGGTTTACAAAGGTTGGCGGGGACGGGAGCAACCCTTTTCTTCGAGCTGTGTCATCGGTTTCCGTTGCCATTTCAGCAACACAGAGCCGCCTGAACCGTGGGACGATTCCCTAGTCTACGTACTTATATCTCAATATCTCAAACCCGCGTGATCGACATCAAGTGACGAAGGCTCGTTAAACGTGATGAACCTGTAACCGAAGATTAAATCCATGTAATGATCAATATGTAAACAGTCGTTTCTAATACCTTACAGCAACATCACGCATTCTGATGATAGCTGACCCAACCCAAGAACAGTACGCAATGCATGAGATGAGCTACATTAATCCAGGCCAAGCACCCCAAGGTGAATAGACAATGATGAAAATGAAGATGATAATCCATGCAAAAAAAAAAAAAAAAAACCGGTATAAAATTTAATTCTCTTCCCAGAATCCATTTGCCAAAAACTCCTCTCCCTTTTTCCAGGTACCGCCTTGGATTACTTCCCTTTTACACTGGTGGCACTAGCAGTGCCGCCTTCTTCTTCGTCTTCTTTCTTCCCTTCCTCCATCTCTTCTTGCTCTTCTTCATGTTCTCCTTCTTCTCCTGGTTCTCATCCTTGGCCTCAACCATCGCGCTGACGCGGGCGAGATTCTCCGTCACCTGTACGAGCGGTGTGCGACTCGTCTTATCTTTCTCGGTATCCTCGCTCTTTTCAGAACTGCCACTACCATCAACTACCGCAGCAGCAGAACAAGACTTCTTCTTCCTCTTCCTGTCTCTAGAACGCCACTAACGCGTGCTGCCGCTGCCCTTGATGGCTTGCCTCCGCTTGACCTTGTCGGTGATGCGAGTGAGCGCCGACTTTATCTCGCCCTTCTCAAAGGTGTCGAGGTCGTAGTAGACGGGGGCGATTTCCTGGTCATGTGTGTTAGCAAGAATCGATATCAACTCGGCAAGAAAGAACCGGGAATACATACAAGAAGCCACTCAGGACGAATGTTGGTCACCGTCCTGACGTACTGCTTGGTGGTGAGCACGAACTCGTTATAAACGACCCAGTCGTACGGACTCGTCACCGACGTGCTGGGGTGGATCATGACGAGCTGGTCGTCCTTGACCGTCTTGTAGACCTTGCTGTTGCTGCTCTCGCGCATGGCGACCTGCATGAAGAAGCCGGCCAGGAGCGCGCGGCGGATGTTGATGTAGTAGTTCTTGTCCTGGAACGGCGTGCTGACCAGGCTAATGTCGTGCGTCTCCATAATACGCTTGAGCTGGGCCCGGACGTTGTCTGCGCTCGACAGGTGACGGTACGAGAGGAAGTGCTCGTGGCACCAGCGCTTCATGTCCTCGTTGTTGGTCTCGGCGCCCTTGTAGGCGTGGTAGGCGTTGAGAAGCGTCAGGTGGTCGCCGTCGGAGTGGGCAAAGTGCATCTTCATCTCGTCGGCCCGCTTGCGGGCGTTATTGGGCCGCACCCATATCGAGGGAACGGAGAGGAGAGACACGATGGAAAGGATCTCGTTGGAGCAGTAGAACTCGGGCGACGAAATAAGCATGACAGCGAGGGCGGGGTCGAGCGGGAACTCGGAGGCCAAACCACCAAGGCGCGTAAGCTCACCATCGTCGTCCAAGCATGCGAGGTAATTGAGCTCCTCCAGGGCGCGCATCATGGTCTCGGGCGCAGGCGGGTCCATGAGATCGAAGTGGACCAAATCCTCAACACCAAGCTTCTTCAACTCCAAAACAGTGTTGGCCAGGTTAGACCGGAGAATTTCGGGGTAGGTCTGCTCAATAAGCTCCTTCTTGAAAGCCTTCTCGGTGTAAAGACGGAAGCATTTACCGGGCCGTGTACGACCGGCACGACCAGCTCTTTGCTGAGCAGAGGCCTTCGAGATAGGAGAAACCAACAGGGACTCGACACGAGAGCGGGGGTTGTAGATCTTTTGCTTGCTGAAGCCAGGGTCGACGACGTAGACGATACCATCGATTGTCAAGGACGTTTCGGCAATGTTGGTCGAGACAATGACCTTGCGACCAGGCCTGCCACCCTCGCGCAGGGGCTCGGGGGCCTTTTCGAAAATGCGCTGCTGGTGCGCAGGAGGGAGAGTACCGTAAAGAGGGTAGACCTTCATGGGGCCAGCATCCGACTCGCGAATCATGTCATCCACCTCCAAGCTGATTCTCCGGCAAGCATCCTCAATCTCCTCTTCACCCGTAAGGAAGAGCAGGATGTCTCCCTCGGGCTCGGTGGCGTGAATCTGCAGCACGGTCCGTACGGCGGCCTCGAGGTAGTCACGCTCGGGCTCGGGGGTATAGAAGATCTCGACGGGGAAGGTACGACCGGGGACGGCGAGCAATGGGGCGTCGTAGAAGTAGGACTGGAACTTTTGGGCATCGAGAGTGGCAGACATGACAATGATCTTGAGGTCTTCGCGGCGGGCGGCGATCTGCTTGAGCAGGGCCATGAGGATATCGGTCGCGAGGGTACGTTCGTGGGCTTCATCGAGAATGATGCAGCTGTAGCGGGACATGTTGTGGTCGTGCATGGACTCGCGCAGGAGCTGACCATCCGTCATGTACTTGAGCATGGTCTTGGGACCCGTCCTGTTCTCGAAACGGATGCTGTAACCGACTTCCTGGCCCAGCTCGACATCCATCTCGTTCGCGACACGCTGGGCAACCGACATGGCCGCCACTCTTCGGGGCTGGGTACAGGCGATGAGCTTGCCGTTCGTGTGGGGGAGCTCGTCGTAGAGGACGTATTGGGGGATCTGGGTGGTCTTTCCGGAACCCGTCTCACCGACAAAGACGAGGATCTGGGTGTTGTGGTACATGTCGAGGAACTCCTGGCGCTGCTTGTGGACGGGGAGGCCGCGCCTCGTCTTGAGGATGTCGAAGTATCTCTGCGAGTGCGGCTGGCCGGTCCACGGGTTGAGCTCCGAGTCCTCGGCCTGGGCAGCCTGGGCGGCGGTGGTCTGGTGTCTCTCGAAAGAGTCGAGGGGCGATTCGAAGTCGCCATTGTTGCCGTTGCCGTTGCCGTCCTCGTTGAGATGGGCGAGGTAGGGGTTGTACTTTTCGGGGGCAGCATCACCGTTCTCGGCACGCTTGATGCGCTTCGAGTCCTGGGCGGCGTTGTCCTCCATGCTGGATCTCTTGACGCCTCTGTCGTCGTGGCTGGCCATTGTAGTACCGACGGTCGAGGACAGCAGGTCTTTTTATCTTGTTTCGAGCGGGGAGGTGTTGCGACAGACCGAAGAAGAAAGAGAAGTGGCGATAGGAAAATGGGAAGGCGGAGTGTCGATTATGGCACCTCCCAGTGGCAGTTGATGAACAGTGAGTGAGAGTGGAGGGCAAGTGGCAGGCAAGAGACGGGCGTTCCAGTCTGCGAGGCTACAACTTTTTTTTTTTTGTTTGTCAGGGCGACCAGACCGGGGCGGTTCCTGGCAGCAAGGACGTCTGGCCAATGAATGAGAAAGAACATCGATAAGCTTTACTGGAGTAAATGTCTTGGCAAGAGAGTGTGATAGCACTGATGAGTGGAGCAGATAAGATAGACTCTGGCATCACCCGGGACTGTAGCATCCCGCCAATTGGACCCTAATGGCACTAATTTTGCACTGCTGGTTCTGTCAGGTTGCTGTACGCTGTGCCTTGCAAGCACGGTGTCAGTCCCCACTTTTACATTTGACCGCCAGATATACACACATCGTAAAAACGTTAATACGTAACAATAATAAAATCTTCATCTAGCTATATCATTATTAATCTAGAGGGTATTTACAATCTAATTACTATTCTATATTCGTATAGACTCCCTATATCTATTAAAATCGATATTGAAGGATCTTAATCAATCCGCCAGCCTATACTATATACGATTTATACCAAGTACCGCCGCGCCCGTATCTATATTAATCATATCCCCCAAACGCTCCCTCTCCAATAATAATAATAATTTCCGACGGTCGAAATAACTTTTATAGCCTAATATCCGTATAATTCGAATAAATACCATATTTAAAGCCGGAAATATAAACGATATTAATAATAAACAGGCAAGGGATATAAAGGCGATAATAAGCGGCGTTATTATTTTAAAGACTCCTTAGCTAGACTGGCTTAATCCTAAAATCGTACTTATTAATAATGATAATAATAATAATAATAATATGGCAAAAGGCAATAATACTACTAAATTTACGAAGGTAAATACTACGGGCAAGTAGCCTATTCGCCGTACCTCGTCTATACCCGCTAACCCTATATAGTATATTACAATCTGACCGCCTATTATTATCGCCTCTCTAACTATTTTAACCTCGTTTATTCCTCTAATAATTGCTTTATCCTCTCGAATTCCCGTTACTTTATCCTTTCGAATTCCCGCCGTTATTCCCGTTCGTATTCGAACTCTTCGCGCCCCGGCATACCCCCGGGCTAAGAAATAGCCGCCGCTACCGCCGCCTCCCCGTTATAAAACCCCTATCGAAGATAAAAATAAATCTCGTTACGTAATAACTATAAACAATAGTAAGAGGGACGAATATAAGCCTCTATCCTAAATATTATAAATATTATAAAGCGAAGTTAAAGTCGTTAAAGTAATCGAACGACCGGCGCCGGCTAAAAAATCGTATAAACTAAAGGTAATATTAATACTACCCCGGGTCCCCGATTATTTTAATATCTTATTTATATATAATAATATATAATTAATAGATAGGAATTTTAATGACCTCCTTATAAAGTTTAATAAATTATTTACTCTCGTTTCGAACGACCATATACTTATTAAAAAAAATAATTCTAATAAAGTCTATCCAAATAATTATAAACTTAGTATTAGGCTTTTAATTAGATTACGGCGTATCGAAAATAATTTTATAGAAACTATTCGCAATAAATATAATATTATGGGTATAAATCCCTATATTATTATATAATATATAGATTAGGCGGCTAATATATAGGAAACGAATAGGAAAGGTATAATACTCTTTTAAAATCGCGTTATCTCTAAGAAAAACGATTTAATTACGCTATTTAATAATAATAATATTTCGAATGTAATTATTAATTTTGTAGAGCAATTAATTAAATAATATTTTCTTATAATTATAATTCACTTCTATATTATTAGCGGATTCTAACGGTAAAACAATTCTACCTTTATATTTAGTACGCTTACCCCATTACGAATCGCCTCCTTTATAAAACGGTTAGCCAATTATAGTATTTCGTAATTAAGGTTACGATTTCAATTATAATATAATTCCCTTCGCTCGCCTTCTTATTATTACTAATCTTCTCGCTAACCTTCTATACCTACCGCCGCATTTACCGCCACGCCTGCCAATACTTCTAAATACTCAATAACAGCTAGTACCGGCCGTAAATCTATAACGAATTTAATACTATACGAACTTAAGGATAAACGCGATCGTAAGCGCGAAATATAGAAAAAGGGTAGGAAATCCGCTAATCTATTATATAATAAACTAATTAAAGTATAAGGGTATAACCTCGTTCGCAAATATAAGAATTATTATAAAGGGCAAGAATATTATTAATATTATATTTTTCCTAATTAAAAATACTATTTTACCCTAATAATAAAGGATTTCGTTACTTAAACTAGTATTATTATTATTAAGTAGACTATAATTAACTAACTTCTATTTGAAATAACTTTATAATAGTTCAATTCATTTTAATAACTATTTATTTCTTTCGCCGGCGTATTAATACTTAAATAGTTAAATAATTAGCAATTTTAGCCGTTCGTACTATATACTATCCCGGGCACGAAACGTAATAGCGGTATAAGGGGTTTTATACCCGTACCTCAAATCTTCAACTTTAATTTCTAAAATAGTTATTAAATTAATAGCAATATATATAGGGTTAACAATAATAATAATAGTACTAGAATACTCCCTACCCTACTTCCTATACCTACATTTAACGAATATAAAAATATAAATATAAGTACAATAGGTATAGGACTATTAAAACCTACGTTACCTACTTTACTTATATTACCCAACGGTATTAATATTAGTATTAATACTATTTCTACTTCTCGTATTAATAATAACCCTTAACCTTCTTCCCCTCTACTATTATTACCGCCAGACTAACCGCCTAATACCCGTATTACCGACTTTATAAAGCAATTAATCTTTAAATTCGCGCCGAAAACTAGTAAAAACAACGCACTAAGAAAGGCGCTATATAGCTTTAAAAATTCTTTTATATCCGGGAGGTTATCACTCTATAACGTACAAAACCTACTACATTTATAATATCTCGCTTATAAAATTAATAAGAATATTTATACTATAATTAAAAAGGCTATTAAGGACTATTTCTATTTCGAATGTAATTATATTTAATAATTATTATTACTACTACTACGTAAAATTCTAATACTGCGTAAGACTCTAATACCGTATACGGCTCTAATACTGCAACTATAGTAGATCCCCCCCCAGACCGTTAACCTTATAGAGTTATTATAGCTGCGAAATAAATATTCGTTTATTACTATCGCATATATTACTAACCGTTTATATTACTAATAACTATATTCCTAAACTCCCTCTAAGATATAAACCTCGTACCCGACTACGACCCTCCTCCTTTCGACGACTATATTTATAATAGTTTTATTTAAAACTACGTAAATAAAGAAATTAACTCCGATAATAGCTTATATATAAATAATAACCCTACCGCTAGCGAATAAAAGCTTATCTCTATTAATAACGACGACGATAACAATAATAAGGATAATAAACTTTAAAAGGGGGATTATATACATAAAGGGAGGCGAATTCTAAAAAGGGGGATTATATATATAGAAGGATTATTATATATAATAATACTATTTAAAGGATTTATAGTACTTTTAATACTTTTAATATTTCTAGTATTCTAAGGGGTTTTCTCATTATTACTACTTTCTTTATATATTTACAATATTTTCTTATATTTATACTCATTTCTAGCTACGAATTACCCCCAATTTCGACAATATTTATCTCGCTATATCTACTATATAATCTAACATTTTATATTATTATACCCATTATTTTAAATTCGTACAATTAATTTCTATACAATGTATTATAATCCTTTATTTCGCTAGCCTCGTTAAATTCGTTAAAAGGCACGTATACTTAGTGATAATACCTTCGTATAGTATTAACTCGCTGCTTTACTTCCTGTATTACCCCTTTAAAGAAGGTTTTAAACTCCCCCTCCCTCAATCGATCACTACTAATATACTAGTACTACCGCCTTATATATACCTTTACGTCGTTAAAGTACGCTTTGATAAAGTTAAAATCAAGGGAGTATAGTAGTAAGAATTAGAGTAGGATACTTCTATTATTATAGGCGATTTTAATAGAGGGATTTTTATATTACAACGTATTATTTATTACTAGAATACTATAACGGTTAGGAAAAAAATTCATCTTAGGGAATATTTCCTCTTCGAACTATATAATAAACTTAATTATATTAATTTGATAGGGGAATCCCTGGATTTCCCTACCATACCTGTATTATGGTATTATAGCTTAGACTAGTCGTGACAGCCCAGATTAGCTGGGCTGCCA
>MU839282.1:0-48259 GCA_030685235.1 Copromyces sp. CBS 386.78
TGGAGGGCTGAAAAGTAGGGCACGAGAGGGGGAGGCCGCCAGGGCCGTGCACGAATGGCGCTGGCACAGAGGCCACGTGACCACCCTCACAACACATTCTCTAGCGACTTTAGGATGGGTAGAAATCGTGGACAAGACACTCAGCCCCGTGCGGCATCGAAGAACCACGCAAACAGAAATAGCGAAAGTACAGCGCATACGTCAACGGTACTAATCATCCTTCTCGCAATTAATTCCAGGCACCGAATTGTTGGACTTGTGTAACTTTACGTATCATTTTCTCCCCTAGATATGTTCTAGTACAATGACCGTCGAAATTACGACGGAGATAAAAGCTTGAGGAGGTTTCAAACAACAAAATCATCAAGATAGGACAGCTAGGCGTGACAGGTGTAACAGGCAAGCGACGGACCAACCAGGGTCAAAGTTGTACACTCGTGACACTGTAGGGCATCTGTGATACCGAAGCTTTTTGAAATGGACGAAATGGAAAGCCAGCAAAGATAGCCCTATCCAATGGTGGACGGCGGGGGTAGCGCGGCTGTGCTAGAAATGATTGAGCCCAAAATGTAACGTCCGTATGGATGATGAGTATTTCCGACGCCGTTGACGTTGAGGAAGATGTAACGACCTGATCTTTTCCACTTCCGACATCCAGATCGAATGCCGACAAGCTAGTGTTCAACTGTCGCCCTTTACCGTGGTCTGCAAGCAATTGCTTGCCACCCGAAAGCATCAATTGTCGCCAATATCGCGAGGTTTGAGGAGAAAAGAGTCCAGAACTCCACATCCCAAGCTCCAGAACACGACACGTTAAGCTGCTAGGTGTCTTGCGGTCGATTACAAAGAAAATCGAATCATGGACGTCGAGGTCGAGAATTCGGGTACCCCTGCCCCAGACAATCAACTCCCCAGATACGTCTACAAACCTCTCCAATCCAAGGATCACATCCGATTGATCAATCTCGAGCCGGCCATTGATACAGAAGCAAAGATAGTCTTGTCCCTCTCAGAGCACAAGCTCGCAGATGTGTGGGGCGTATACGAAGCGCTCTCGTACACGTGGGGCGATCCCTCAAACGTTCGGGATATCACCAGCTTTACACCAAGAATGACGCCATCGCCGCACCGTAAAAGTGATTCCCAAGGTCGTGGTTCGAAATGTCCCTTTGAGTTGGGGGCTGGGTTCCAGCAAGAGGGTTCTTACACCACTTTGACCGTGACGTACAACTGTTATTCGGCCCTTCGCCGCCTGCGAAATCACATCAGTCCTCGTACGGTATGGATCGATGCCATCTGCATCAACCATGATGACATCCCGGAACGCAACAGCCAAGTCGCAATGATGTCCTTGATTTACCATCAATCTCGTCGTCTTGTCATTGATGTAGGCGATGCATCTCCCACCAGCGACGCCGCCATTGACTTCATCGTACAATACGATCAGCATCGGGAGGCCGGCGAGCGTGATGAGCATGGTGTCTATGATATGATCACCGGTCTGTTTATTAGGGACATTATCTGCGAGTTCTACGCTCGTCCTTGGTTTTCACGCATCTGGGTACTTCAGGAAGCTTTCCTTGGGGTGCAAGAGCCTTGGACGAGAGACTCCCACGGCCTTCCCGCCTGGCTCAACTGCGGTGGCAGATCGGTCGAGTGGTCAAAATTCAAACCGCTGCACATAAACGTCGATTCTCGCCCCGCAGGAGAAACTGAGAACTGGCACATTGAACTCCCCACTGTTGCTTCTCTTCCACTCGTCCTTCGCATCGGGCATCCTAGTTGGGGAGCCTCGTTCACCCCAGGCCGCGAGAGGTCTTGGCCTCGATACAAGGACGATGGCACAAATACTTTCGATTTGTTGTGCCTTGCGCGAAGTAACAAGGCGACAGATCCTCGGGACAAGGTGTTCGCTCTGTTGCCACTGCAGTACCATAGCCTAAGTCCGAACATCCTGGATGGATTAAATGCTGACTATGGTAAACCCGTAGCAGAGGTTTACATTGAAACTGCATTGTGGTTGTTGCCGAAAGTAGGTCTGAGCTTTCTCAACTGTTGTGGGACGATGCAGGAAAACGATCACGGCATACTGGAGGAACTCCCTTCATGGGTGCCCGACTGGAATGAGAGGTACCTGGAGCAGTGGATGATCTGGGGTAGTGAGGTATACACACCTTTACAGGCAGGCGGTGATCCGCCAAGACGATATTGCCTTTTGCCGACACTACCTGAAACGGTAGCGACGACAATTCTCGACAAAGGTATCAATAACCAAAGGAGGGCAATTTTAAAGGTGCGTGGCGTATCCGTTGACAAGATCAAGTTTGTCAGTGGTCAAATCAACATCAGATATGTTGGCGACGAAGAGTGCAAAAATCTCGTGGAGAGGTGTCGGTTGTATCATGAGGGGTTGACTGAGAGATTTGAAGACGCAGCCGAGGGACACATGAGACTTACAGGAGCAGCTCGTCTTCCAATGCCTCGGCCGTGGAAACCCAAAACGGGAGAGAGGCGACTTCATCCACCTGACTGGGCTGCATATGAGTATGGACTTCCGCTTGAGAACCCAGAAACTTTGACAGATAATGAATTGTGTGACTACATTAGTTTCTTCACAGCCAATAGGCACTTGGCTATGACGGACAGGGGATACTGTGGGGTTGTGCCTCAAAAGTCTTCGGTTGGAGATCAGGTCTGTTGTTTTCTGGGCGCCGGTGTTCCGTTTGTTTTGAGGAATAGGAATGATGGAAAATACACGTTGATTGGGGAATCGTATGTATACGGCTTGATGGAAGGGGAGGCATTTGGTGGTGCGGACAAGGCGAATGGTATAATGGAAACTCGGGATACGGTACCCATTGATCCACGGAAGAATTTTCTGATCTCCTGATGGCTGATCAGTCAGCGAGGCAACACGTCCGGGTGGTGTAAATAATGTCGATTACTATTATTTAGGTCTGTTAGGTAGTCATATAACTGCGAGTCGAGCCTTACCTCGCATCAGGTTTTGTGCTGTGACCCCGATACCCATTATCCAAGAGGACCAACGCAGCATTACTCTCACTGGTAGCCTCCCTGCATTACCGGTTGGAGAAACGACGTCCGGAGAGAAAGTAGAAGAAGATAACCATGCCCAATAGCGCCACGAGGATCAGGAATATGCTGCAACACACGTCTGCCATGGTCCGTAACTGTTGTCTTCTTTGCTCTCCTATGTCGCTGTCGGTCTCTTTCTGCCACTAGTAGAGTCCCTGGAAGCTACCCGTGCCATCGTGCGAGCCATGACTTTGCTCCTCGAGGTCGAAGCTCTGACGGTTTGTTTGTAGCGCTTTTTGTGGGCTTTGGAGAAGAGCTTCATGAACCAATGTTGCTTCTGAAGGTGCGTCTTCGGAGCGGATAGATGCTTCCAAACTGGAAGGAGATGCTGGTATGAGTGTGAAGCTGGGGCGTGGGAGTGGCGGATGTACAGCTTGCGCTGTCAACTGCGGCATGATGTGACTTTCAGACATCGTCGTTGTGTCTCGAGGGCTTTCCAGTGCCCACAGCGGACCCTCGGGAGGAGGCAAAAGAGAGTTGCGTTCGGGTACGAAGAGCGTTGGGCAGGGAGATGAGAGTACTACAGCAAAATAATGCTAGTCAGCAACGATGGTTATGGGGCGAGACAACTCGATCGTGGTACTTACACTCTGAGGAACGCGTTGTCGTGGTTCAAACCTGGAGCTTGACTGGGACGTTGGCTCGGATGCAGAGGTATCTTGAAGGTCGCCGTCGAATCCGCAATAAATCGGTTATTTCCAGTGTCAGCGAGGTTGGCCAGGCGGGGGATTCAACCTGATGTTCGTCAATAGTTGTAGGTTTGCTGGTGATGGCGGCAATATTCTGGTGACAGTGCGAGGGAGTGACCAGGCGTGGGTTCTTGTTGATCGGGGATGGTGATGGAACTAAGTTATGCTGGAAGATGAACTATCCCGGAAAAGAGACAGCGGAGGAGTCTCCTGAGAAGACCCAGAACACCCCTCCAATTTTGAAGTACAAGTCTTTTTGTCTTCAGGTTCCATTGTCAAGTGTTGTTCTTTCCTGTTTTTAGTACAATCATTGTAGAGACAATACATGGAAAAAAAAAATGATGGAAGGAGGTGCACTCGACTGCAACCCCGCGCCGCTTCCATCTCAGATAGGGCAGCAAGGGGCAGGGGCAGGTACCGGCGGGTGTTGTAATGGTGCCAGGGCGGATCTTTCCGTGGGTCTGACGTGGAACCAGCAAGGTACAGTGCTGGAGTGAGAACCTTAATGACCCAGCCCCTCCTGACCAACATTCTGAAGAAACAGCAAACCTTTGTCATCGTCGGGTGTCCTCCGAGACACTCTATTGCCGACGAATCGCAACAAACAACACACAGCGGCCGGAAGCAGCTAAATCACTCCCACCAACGGATCGGCTCTGTGATGGACAACAAGACTGGGATTGCACAGACCACATAACCCCACACGCCCGCAAGCCTCGGCCGGGACGATGAAAGGCGTTGTCAATATTTAAACGCCCCCGCCATCCATCCCTCAGCCGCCCGGCCCCAGTCTCCTCCGCGTATCCGACCCCGGGTCGCAGTGCTACGCCGAAACGACCCACGCAACATGGCTTCCGAAGACTCCACTTTCGACATCATCATCACCGGCGCCGGCCTGAGCGGCATCAACGCCGCCTACTTGCTGCAGTCCGAGCTGCCCAACCACTCCTTCACCGTCCTTGAATCACGCGATGACATCGGCGGAACATGGGCCTTCTGGAAGTACCCCGGCGTCCGCTCCGACAGTGCCATGGCCCTGTTCGGCTTCCCTTGGTATCCGTGGACTGAGGGCACCAACATGGCCGATGCCCATCTCATCAAGAAGTACATGGAGGACGCCGCCGCGTCCCAGGGTATCGACAAGAAGATCCGCTTCGACCACCGCGTCACTTCAGAGAGCTGGGACAGTGAGGAGCAGAGATGGACGTTACACGTCGATGTCACTTCCAGTGACGGCACCGTTTTCGAGAAGAAGATCTTCAAGACGTCATGGCTAGTTAACGCCACCGGGTATTACAGCTACGAGAAGCCCCGGCCCACTGTCATTCCCGGCATCGAAAGGTTCCAGGGTGAAGTGGTACACCCTCAATTTTGGACCGATGAGGTGAAGTACGATAACAAGCGCATCATCATCATCGGCTCAGGTGCCACTGCCATCACCCTTCTTCCTGCCCTCGCCAAAACTGCCAAGCAAGTCACCATGCTCCAGCGCAGTCCATCATATGTCGTCAGCTTGCCAGCTAAAGACACACTCTTGCAATTCATGGAGAGGTTCATGCCAATCCAATGGGCGGTAAAGATTAACTGGTGGATCAGGATGCTTGCCGAGACTCTCTTTGTCCAGCTGCTCTTGAACTTCCCCAACTGGGGAAGAAAGTATGTCGTTGAGGCGATGCGCAGGCAGCTTCCCAAAGGTTTCGATGTCGACAAGCACTTCAACCCTCGGTACGATCCATTCGAGCAGCGCTTGTGCCTTTGCCCACGGGGAGATTTTTTCAAGGCTTTGCGTGGCCCCAACGCTTCCGTTGTTACCGATCATATCGAGACCGTCACCGAAAACGGCATTCTGCTCAAGTCTGGGGAGACCCTCGAGGCCGACATGATCATCACCGCCACTGGTCTTTACATGGTTTTGCTCAACAAAATCGACGTCTTCGTTGATGGTGTCCGCATCAATGATACCATTGGCCAGCGATACATATGGAATGGAGTCATGCTCGAGGGTATCCCCAATACAGGTTTTATCACCGGCTATGTGGCAGCCACTTGGACTCCTGGTGCCTCCACAAGGACGAGGCAGTTCATCAAGGTCATCAAGCATGCGGAGAAGACGGGAGCTACCATTGCTGCCCCTTATATCGACAAGGCTGAGCGTGCACGACTTCCTAAGGAACCCTGTATTCCCAACAGCTCGACTTACATCACCGAAGTTCGTGACCGACTTCCTCTGGTTGCCAATGTGGGCCCATGGAGGAACGGGAAGAACTGGATAGAGGATGCAATTCGGTTGTGGTTCGGATGGATTACAACTGGTATGCGGTTCACTTCATGGGACCGGGCCAAGCGTGACTAAGGTATCGCCCTGTCATCCAGTTGTGGAAAGTGGTGCAAAGACGCCTGTGATGCTCAGCCCCTAGATATTCATTCCCTCGCCCTATATAACAGAAGAACAGTAATGTAATACGTCCAACCTCCACTGTCACGATTACCGCTTCTGAATATCCTAATCGCCATCTGGATGATCAAGAATGATTCGTCTCCTTTTTAGCCGTCGTAATCTTGGTTCTCTCTCAGGTGACGGAACCCGCTAGGCCATATTCCTTGCTTGCCCGGAGACAGAATGCCCCTGGGATCCAGAGTGTCCTATTCGGCATCGTCAGTCTTTCCTTCTTCGTACACTTGCTTGGCTGATGAGGACTCACCTTGATCTTCTCGACGAAGCGATTGTAGGCGTGTCCGTTGAAGTCGTTCAAGCCCGCGATTAGATCTGCCAAGTGATGCATCAGCAACTGAGTCATCGATCCTGCTCTCGACACACCAACACTCACCCATGTGGTTGACATGCGCTCTGTACATACCATAACCCCTCTCCTTCGCCACCTTATGAAGCCCATAATACAGCTTCTTGATATTCTGCCTTTGCACAGGATCCGTCTGGTCCCAAGTAAACATGTTCATCAGCACCACATGCCTCTCATGCATAAAGAAGTCTGCCATCAACTCCACCCCGTTCTCCTCACAAATCGGCTTGCTCTTCTTCATCCACTCCATCACCAACTTCCCCGACGACGGGATCACCGGCGCATAATCCACATGCGCCGCCTTCCCATCCGTCTTACTCTTCGGAATCGGCCAATTAATCAACGGCAAACTCCAAAGCTGCGGCACACCCACAAACATGCTCCCATGTTCCACCGGTACCCTATCTGCATTCACCCCTTCTTCATCAGCATACAACGACCCCGAAATCGTCCCCGTTGGCGCCTTCTTCGCCAACACCTCCTTGATATCCTCAAACTGCGCCTCCACCACCCTCTTGGGTCCGTACAGCCCGAACCGCGCATACCAATGTTCATACCCCATCTCGAGCCTCAGCCCCTCCAGCCGCCAGTCCGGGATGGGCCCCTCACCTTTCCAGTAATCCTCTCTCCGTCCAGCGATACACAACGTCTCAATCAACGAAGTAAACCACACACAACTCGGGATCGTTCCATTACGCCGCATCTCGCTAAAAGCATCCACCATGACTTCCAGGTCGTCGAAGAAGGGCATGCTGAAGCTGCACGACATGAACGCTTGCGGCTGCGGTTGCAGCCAGATGGACATTTTGGTGACGACGCCCAGGTTGGATTGCAGGAATAATCCTTCGATGGAAGGGCCGTAGGTGAATTTGGATAAGAGAGCGTTGGGCGAATCGTTGGCGGTTATTCCCCATTGGCCCGTGCGGACGAGGTCTTCGCCGGAGGCGAGCATCACTTCGAGACCGGCGATGAATTGGTGGTGGGTGAAGAGGGCGCCGAAGCCGGTTCCGCGGTCTAGGGTCTTGTCTCTGCGTTAACATCACCATCTGTTGCGAGGACAAAGGGGA
Organism: Copromyces sp. CBS 386.78; assembly: GCA_030685235.1. Taxonomy (NCBI): domain Eukaryota; kingdom Fungi; phylum Ascomycota; class Sordariomycetes; order Sordariales; family Sordariaceae; genus Copromyces; species Copromyces sp. CBS 386.78. The sequence continues at coordinate 7,654 of MU839282.1, forward strand.
GGGAGGAATAAAAGTTGAAAGACTCACATTCCCCATCACACTCCCCCACCCCAAACTCGCTGTGCTCGGCCAGACTTTCTTCCCATGCTCAACACAATACCGATACAAATCAATAAACGTCACACCAGGCTCCACGACCGCATAATGGAACTGATCATTCACTTCAATGATCTTATTCATCCTGTGCAAATCCAGCGCCACGGAGCCATTCACCCTCGGCGCCGGCCCGCCATATCCCAAGTTTTTGCCCCGCGAGAAAGTCCACAGCGGGATGGTGAACTCGTTAGCAATCTTCAGAATGGCGCTCAGCTGGTCCGTGGAGCTGGGACAGACGGCTGCGCTGGGGACTTTGCGCTTGGAGTTGGAGTTGGAGTTTTCCGCTGACTCGGACTCGGCTGACTCGGCCTCGTGGAGGTCGTACGGGTCGATGTAATCGGATAAGGCAGAGTCGATGAGGACGGCGTCTGGGCCGAGGACGGAGATGAAGGCTTGGATGGCTTTGGTCCAGACTTCGTGGGTAATTCCCGGTGGGAGAACGGGGGTGATGGGGAAACGCGGTTGACGCTCGTAGGTGGCTTGGTGAGCTGCTTCGTACTCAGGGTCGGTGTAGGTTGGGGGGATTTCGGTTGACATGGCTGCGGCTGGTGGTCAGGATTTGATGGTGTTTGAAAGGGTGAGTAGGTGAGATCTAGGACACGGATATGGTGCTGAAGGAGGTTTTGTATGGGTTATGGGCGGTAGGGATCACAACTACCACCAGACCTAGACCTTTCCCGGTTTCCCCTCATTGTCGTGGTTTGCAATGCTACGCATATATGTTATAGCCAGCGGGTAATATGGAGTGAAGCATGAACTGCATGTTTTTGGGTCATCTCGAGAGATCTCGGCGATAAATCTGGCCAGCAGTGAAGAGTGTCGGATTGAAACGGAACATGCAAGGTTCTGGAGTGTCAGTCCGAGGAGGCCAACGGGGTAGGGTTTCTTTTCGCTGCAACGTGGCTCTCAACTTGGGGGCAGAGGTGGTTCCGAAGTCCCGGTATAAAATATGATGGATATGAGGGGTTGCGTAGATGATGGAATGTTGATTTGAGTTAAACGCCCAAAATGGTGTTGTTGATGCATCACATCATGGTCCTGTTTGTAAACAAAGCAGATACTGTGAAGGACCACACAACCTTCCACGATAAGCGGTACCTCACTTGAGATATGGAAACCGGCATGATATCGCGCAAATTACAAAAAAAGGCACATAGCAATGATCATGACCAGAGGTGGAACGAACACCAGGCAAAAATGTAAAATGGCAACAAAGAAAAACGACGGAAGGAGTGCGAAACACCAAAAAGCTTATGCAAGCCCGACGTGGGAATCGAACCCACAGCCTCAAGATTAGAAGTCTTGCGCGCTACCGATTGCGCCAGCCGGGCTTTTGTTGTTGTCTGATTTCGGACAGGTTTATGACTCATAAAAGAAGAGATGGAAGTGTGAGGAACGATCTCGATCCTTCTCGCAGAAAACTGACTCGGTCAGCCGGGCGGCGGCTGTTGGCGGCCAAAATTCCTCACCCAGCGCCCAGGAACAGTACCCGTGCCACGGGTAGTGGTTTTTTGCTCCACCAACATCATGGGACTCCAAAAACACATGGGTACACCATTGCAAATCCGTCCACTGACGTTACCGCTTTTTTTGCAGTCCGCTTTCGAGTCCGCTTTCAGTCGGCAAGGAAGTCCCAAGCCAAGACATTGACAGGCGGATGCAAGTTGCGGCAAGTGGAATCAAAAACTCTCCCGTCATTGTTCGCTCCAAGGAACGGCTTGGCTTGGCGGTTGGTTTGTTGACGTCGTTGGTGTTGGCGCGGTTCGTTGGCTGTTCTTTTCATGTTGTTGCACAAAAGATACGGACGGTTGGACAGTCAGGATCCCCGTTGGGAGTATGGAGGCGCACGGGCAGAGCTGGTGATCGGATGGAACTGCCCTGGTGGGCGTTCTGGTAGGCGACTGCTGGGGCAGTCTAGAGGTAGGGGCGCGGCGCAGCTGTGCGCGGGGTCTTGCCCGCTTTGCGGTACTGCAACACCGTGTCAAGGCTCCAGTGCGCGGGGAGGCCGGGCACAGCCGGAGCCTGGGCCGTCAGCCCCGGAGGGGCATTGTTATGCTTTCGAGTCACGTCGTCGCGGCGGCGTCTATGTTTCTTGTTTCTTTGTCCTGAATTTATGAGCGGCTGACAGCGCGTATAAGAAAACTACCTAAAGCAGCACAGCGGCCGGTAGCAGCGATATCACTCATCGAGACAAGTGAGCTCAGAAACGCCAACCAAAAAAGAAGCAAATCGAACAAATCGAACAACAATGGCATCACAACAACCTGTCCCACGGGTGGGCGTCGCGGCGATCATCAGAGATGCGGAGGGGAAGATGTTGGTGGGAGTGAGAAAGGGGTCTCATGGAGCCGGTACGTACCTCCCCACGTCTAAAGAGTCCTCAGCTCTTTCCCTTTTCCCTGTTCGTCGCACGGACTTCACGGACCTCATCACAGGTCACATGTCACAATGACCTTCGTACCTTCCTAACAGCGTCGCTTCTGCTTACACGGACCACCTCTGACTGGGAAAACAGGAACATTGCAATTTCCCGGTGGCCATCTCGAATTCGGGGAGGATTACTTTGAGTGCGCTGTGAGGGAGACGCTGGAAGAGACGGGCCTGAAGGTCCGCGCTGAGAAGGATGTGACCTTCACCAACGATATCTTTGAGGCGGAGAACAAGCACTACATCACCATCTTTGTTTCTTGCAAGAGGCTTGATGAGCAGCAGAAGCCCGAGGTAAGTCTTGCCAGCCAGTTGTTTGGACTTTGAAGAGATCTGTACGCTAACCTGGATGTGTCCTTACAGATAATGGAGCCGCTGAAATGCGAGAGCTGGACGTGGATGAGTGAGGCCGAGCTCAGGGAGTTCATGGCCACCGAAGATGGCAAAAAGCGACTCTTTTTGCCCATCGTCAACTTGTTCAACGACCGGTTCAAGGTGTCTGGCAGTCTAACGACGGATTTGCTGAAATAATCCGATAGCCCGTGGACTTGGGGGCTCTGGAAAATGATCACTGGGTGGCTCTGGTCACTGTAGAGCCAGCTCGTGTTATGTTTACATCCGAGTGGTGGCCATGGCCAGGAAAAGGGGGAGGGCCCGTGCGCATGGTGTCCATACAGTAACGTCGAGTGTGGACGCTGATCCAGGGTTTGAGCGAGATACCTCCGGAGTTCTGGGTTCCTTTTGTTTGTTACAGCTGGATTTGGCAATGGGGTCTTCCGAATGAAGTATCAGCTCGGGTGGACATGGCTGATATGTTATGGTTTCTCTGGTTCACTTTCTGTTCTTCACTTGCTCACCCAAGCCACCTCCACTCGTTCCGACCACAGCCTAGACGGTCTTGGGACGCGCCTAGACGTGATCGTATTTCAAAACAAGCATCGCCATTCTTGAGAACCTCGATGTTCTGGATGGCTGTGGATCCTCGTGGCCGATGTGATGTGCAAGACCTGTTGGGGACGCAGAGCACGTAGGGGTGTCTCAATCCCGTTAGAGTGTCTGGTGGACCTTGCTAACATGTGCCCCTCTTAAGGAAGTTCAGGCGGATTTGGTACCCATCCGGGCGTTGTTCGATATTTGCGCTCGAAGGCAGACGGATGTTAGCCGATTAGATATTATCTCATTCCAGTTTGGTATGCTTTAGAAGCTCGTTGAGTAGTAAGCTTTCGGGTCCGGGAGGGGACTCAGGGAGGGCATTTTGACTTGTGTAGCCAGCTGAGCTTCCCTTGTTCTCACCACTCTTTTCAACGATGCCAGGTCGCTGGAGTAGACGAAGATAACCTCCACTACGCAGCAATGGAGTATTTGGACCAAAGAAAAAGACGGTGAATGAATTGACGCAAGAAGAATTTATCGCAACCGACCAGCGACACCGCAGAGATGAAGTCTTATACGATAGAAAAGAAAACTGGAAAAGAAGGTTAAAGCGGCGAACGCACCGCAGTGCCACTTTTGGTGCTACATGATCCATAGTCGGTCGGCTCAGGTACGTAAATCGTGCAGATTGCATCGCTGAAAATGTTTCAACCCAGGATGACCTCTACTTTTTTTTTCTCTCTTTCCTCTAGTTGGTGTCAACAGCACGGGCCTTGGTCGAATTCGACAAACCGTCATTTCTTCCTTCTTGACACCAAGCCACCAAATCACCAAGATATCACGGTCGACCTACTTAGATGATCCTTTCTGATAGAGCCCATGATTGACCGCCCTCTATCCGCGCTAAATCCGGACAGGTCGGAGGACTATCGGACCCCTTGAGAATGGTTTGGCTTCTGGACTTTGAATTTTCGACCTGGTCTGCGATCCTCGGACTGTGTGTTGTAGACCAGCCACTGCGTAATCATCCCGGCCCTGAAACTGGCGAAAACTGGAACGTGCATTTTCTTGTTGCTCTCGGGGTTTTTCATCTTCTCAACATCCATCATCCATGCTGTGCCCGACAAATTGTGGACGATTTCTGCATCTTTCAATCGGTCATCAGCACACGATGTCGACTGATCTAGCCTAAATGGGTTAGCCCACTTCAGGAGGAAGCTCCGAGTTCCTTCTAACAGGGAGCCAAGCCAGGCAAAGCAGGTTCAGTTAAGGCAGTACCTGGCTCTTGATAGCATCCCCACAAAAGTGCAAAAGATCAGTCTCTTTTGGCCCCACCCAGTGTGTCCCGACAGAGCTCGAAGAAGGACCCGTCTGGCGGCGTTGGTGGCGTGAATGCGGGTTGTGACTGGTGAGTGGCAGGCTGCGTGTGCAAGGCCTGCTGCCACTCTTTTGCTAGGGTCACTCATATTCTCGTCGATCCAGAAAACGGCCACAGCTTTCATCATCCACGGGCCACACTCTCGGCTTGCACACCAAAACGAACGAACGCCCAGTGCATCGTTCCCCTCCATCCCGTCATTGCCCTGTCCGCCCTGAATGCTCCTCCACCGGACTCCTTCGCCACGGTGATCTTGTCATCGAAAACCCCATCTACCACCCCCTCGCCCAGCTCCTGGCACCACCACTCCGCCAATTCCCGCCTTTTGCAAAAGACGTACTCCAACCAACACCAACAAGTCAGCAGGAATCTCCAGCTTGGCTTCCACGTTGGCGCCATCCAGGACTGAGCTCTTTTCTCCTTCGACTCGACCCCGCGCCAGGAAGTCGAGCCATTAGTCGGGTTGCCAGTCAATTCAGCCAGCCAGCCAGCCAGCCAGCCAGTGCTTCGTGGAGCTTCATTGTCCGAGTCGGGACGTCTAAACCGAATCCGTCCTCCAACGCTCGCCGGGCACTTAAAGCTGCGCCATGATGCCTATCGACGACAGCCAGAGCGCGATTAGCGTCGCCTCGGAAGGGAGTCCATGTGTCGACCACCCATCTATTGGGCCTTCCCACGATAGCTTCGACATTCACCAGCATCATCTTGTCGCCCACCACCCGCCACCGGGCGCTTCTGTTTATCCTCCTTCGGCCCCCTTTTCTGGTGCTTTGAACCCTCGGAGTTGTGTAACATGTCGGAGACGCAAGGTTTGTCTTTCATCCGCTCCTCATTCCCCGTATCATTTCGTCCTTTCCGGGCCCGTCTGTATGCCGTGGACCCGCTGACACCTTATCAGGTTCGGTGCGACAAACATATGCCATGCTCCAACTGCCGGAGGGCACAGATCCCATGCATCTTCCCGGCCCCTGGTCGGGCGCCGCGCCGACCAAGACCAAAAGACCCAAATGCGCCATCGAAACAGCCGTCGAGCGAGCGGGAGCTGGAGCTGATGAAGCGCCTGCGAAAACTCGAGGGAATTGTCGAAGAACTTAGCGGTCAAATCGAACTTGAGGCGGTGCGACAGCCGTTCAGCTCCAGTAACTCTCCTGAAGCAGGCATGGGAGGACACGATGCGGACGGCCACACGCCGGGTGCAACCCGAGCCGGCGATAAACCTGGAACCCCGAATGGAAGCAATTTTGGCAAGAACTCGCCTTCCACCGGAACCGGTATGGGCACAGATAGGAGTGGCGCGCATGGTCTGCAGACACAACTCAACAGGCCTCCTTTTGGCCCATCAAGGAGAATATCATCCGACATCAACAGACAGTTTGGTCGCTTGGTTCTCAACGAGAAGGGTGTTACCAGATATGTCAGCAGTGGATTTTGGTCTGCCATCAATGATGAGGTAGGGCGTTCCCTCTTGTTATTTCCCATGCATGATACTCACCCAGACACAGCTCGACGAAATCCGTCGAGAAACCATCGGTTGCGGCCACCATGAGTCCGACGACTCCGATGACGAGGCTTCTCCCGAATCCGTTGATCAACCCGTCAGCTATTCAGATCATCAATCTTTCATCTTCGGGTATCGCTCTGCCGATGTCGACCTAAGACCCCTGCACCCGCTGCCCTCGCAAATCCCTTTCATGTGGCAGATGTTCCAGGAGAACGTTGATCCAATACTGAAGGTGCTTCATGTACCCTCGATGACCAAGACGATACGCCACGCCCGGAACAACATGGACAGCCTCACGCCTTCGACAGAAGCCTTGATGTTCGCAATCTACTATTCTGCTGTTGCCTCCATGGATAAAGATGAAGTATGGCCACCCCTGTTACTCTTTATTTTTGGTCCTCTTCTCACACTGTTTAGGTCAAAATGAATTTCGGCGCCGACAAAGACTTCCTCGTCCAGCAATATCGATTTGCTCTTGAACAGGCCCTAGCGAGAGCCAACTTTACGATCACGCCCGATCTCACCCTCGCCCAGGCATTCCTCCTCTTCCTCATCCTCGTCCGCCGCCACGATGACACAAGGTTCGCCTGGACCTTGACCGGCCTACTTATTCGCATCAGCCAGGCTCTGGGCCTTCATCGAGACGGAACGAACTTCCCCAACATCAGCCCCTTCGAGGTAGAAATGAGGCGCCGTATCTTTTGGGCTGTATGTGTCTTGGATCTCCGCTCCGCTGAGGACCAGGGTACCGATCTCACTCTCGTCGACCGCACTTTCGATACCCAGCTTCCTCTTAACGTCAACGATTCCGATATCTCGCCAGATATGAAGGATTTCCCAGAGTCAAGAGACGGGCCGACGGATATGACCTTCTCCTTAATCCGATATGAGATTTGCACTCTGGCGAGACGTCTGCACACGGCATCGTCAGCCATGGCGCCTCTTTGCGCCGGAGACGCTGCAAGCTCGTTAGAAGAGCGCGAGGAAATGCTTGCCGAGCTACACAGGCGTGTTGAGGAAAAGTATCTCCGGTATCGCTCTTGCCTGGATAATCCCATGTACTGGGTGGCTGCAAACATTGCACGAGTCATGGTTGCCAAGATGACCCTGGTGATATACCAGCCCGTGCTGTTCCCAGGACCCGACAGTGAAGAGTTGTCGGACGAGTTACGGGAACGCCTCTTCAACTCCGCCATCGAAGTGTTCGAGACGAATCACATTCTTAATACCGACCCAAAAACCAAACCATGGAGGTGGCTGTTCCAGACATACACACAATGGCAAGCCGTGGCGTATCTTTTGATCGAAGTATCGCATAAGGCATGGGGGCCTGCATCAGAGCGTGCTTGGGGTGCTCTGAACTCGGTGTATACAGCACCAAAAGAGTACGAGCTTGAGAAGCTTGCATCCCATACAGCTGTCTGGCTCCCCATCAAGAAGATGTACTTCAAGGCCAAGAGGCATCGTGAAGCGGAGACCGCCCGTCTTCGTGCCAATCCTCAAGCTGCCATGCAGCTCGAGCTGGAAGACAAGTCCAGACCCGCTCCGACCACTTTCGGAGCATTATCAGTCACAGAGGAGATTAGCATCACGGTGGGCCGTGAACGCTGGAGGAAACTCGTCAATGCGCCACCCCTACCAGCTGAGCTGGTGCCACCCCCAAGGCAGCCAACGCCCGAGATCCCCCAAACTGTCCAGCAGCAAATCAATGAAGTTCGCACCAATGACAACAGCCACCCTACCGAGAATATGGATGTTCCAAAACCAGAGATGATGGACTTCCTAGAACCCACCATGACCAATCAGTCTTTTAATCCCCAAGAATTCATTCCCTTATGGCGCGGGCCTTCTTTCGACCCAAGCCGTCAACCTGTTTACGGATTCCCCAATGGCGACATTCCACGGATTGACAACGCGGCGAACTTCAACCCCGCAGCAATACCCGACTTCAACCGTAGCAGCACACCGGCATCCGCAGGCGGTAATCAGCTGCACCACACGCCCGGCCCGGGACCAAACATGAACACAGCTCAGGGGATGCAGGTTCAGTCGCCCGTGAAAGACGAGAATGCACCATGGTTATGGCCCGGCGCGGGGTTGCCCGAAATGCTCCGGGTACCCAATTTCCAGGTTGAAGATATGGACGTTAATATGGATGAGGGTTTCGACTGGCAAAACTGGCAGGAGAGTCTTGGTAGGTTTGAGATGGAAACTAATGGCGGATCAGCGGCCACCAGCACTTGGGGCCCAGCAATCTAGAAAAAAAAAGGAGTAATAATAGATGGATGACGCATTGGGCGATCTTGTTTTGGTTAATTCCCTTGTTTTGTCGGCTGGAGCATGCCAGTGTTTTTTTTTGTGGATGTCGCACTTTTGGAAAGTTAGGATGAGGCTGCTTTGTCTGTCTCACGAGTTATGTTATAGATACCCGTTGACCTTGCCTCTACATGTCATTCCTCCTCGCTCCATGCTCTTATGGAAGCCTCAACAGTGCACCGCTTCTCCATAGAAAGAACTTCGACCCAGCACACCACAATTACCGCGAAAGTGGGAGCAAAACCAGCCCGATCCAAAAGTATTCGCTACTTACCAAACAGGCCAAACATATAAGGACACTGGCCGGGATGCAAGACGACGTCGTTTCCAGCTTACCATGTATGGATGCATCGAAATTGGTTGCCTTACCCCTCACTTTTGGCCAATGCTAACAGTTCGTTGGACAATAGGCGCGGTGCGTGAAAGTTGCCTTATCGCTGTCACCAAAGTCTGGCGGCCCAGTGTTGCCATTTACTCAACCCACACCAGCCCGGCATGGTGATCCAGCTTCTTCCACTATATTGCGGCGTATGGGTCCAGTTGTCATGCGACACTCATCTTCGAGTTTGTCACATCCGCTCATAAAGGCCACATCAACATGGACGCTCTCGGAATTCTCTCCGTCGCGGCCGCGGTGGTGCAGTTCGCTGATTTCGGAACCCGAGTTCTGCAGGAGAGCATCAATGTGTACACTGGCATATCTCTTGCTCGGGCAAGAATTGTCGAACTGGCGAAGATATCCAATGAACTGACGCAATTGACACATACAATCGACCACAAGATGGCGCCGTTGTCGCAAGCAGCTCGCCCTCTCACGATCATAGAGATGCAGCTTCTTGAACAGTGCCGCCGTTGTAAAGCTGCAGGGGAAGAAGTTCTGCAGTGTATCTCCATCATTCGCGGCCATGGAGTCTCTAAAGTGAATCTCAACCAACGGGATATGGGGCCGCTTGACTGGCAAGATGACTCAAAACTTGGAAGCTTCAGAACGGCATTAAGTCTTGTGTGGAAGGAAGAGGAAATAGAGAAGTTGGAAAGGAAGCTGGTGGATGTCAAGTCCGGTCTCATGTCTGCTATGATTTCGCATATTTGGTAAGTTCTCCTGCACCCCACTGATAGTTCGCTGTTAACTCTGTATTCAGGGAGAGATTCACGAGAGCCGAAGAATGTGGGAGCCCGACGCACATGGAGGCGAACGAGTCAACTACTCGCGGCAGCCTTGTACAACAACTCCGTTCAGAGAGCCAGCAAAATGCTCTGGCAGCAATCATTGGCGAAAATTCTTCCTCGGATCAACAGCACAGCGCTCAGGATGACCCACTGCCGCCCATACTTCGGGTGGATGATGCGAGTTGCACTCAGTTTTTGCTGAGTAGCTTACGTTTTATTTCGCTCGAAAACCGCGCGAAAGCCATCCCTGTCGCATATCAAAACACATACAACTGGATCTTCGAAAGGCCACCCCAATCCCAGGATGGCAGTACAGCACTGTGTCCCGACTTCACCACCTGGCTGGAGAATGACTCAAAAAATGTCTACTGGATCACGGGAAAACCGGGGTCTGGCAAGTCAACCATGATGAGACATCTTATTCACCATCCTCGAACGCGAGAACACCTTCGGATGTGGTCCCCCAAGTCACCAGTCCACGTTATATCGTTCTACTCGTGGAATGCAGGTGAAGACGACTTGCAAAGGTCTCAAGAGGGACTTTTGCGCACCCTTCTTTATCAGATTATTGAGGCCGTACCGGAAGTTGCTCTGAAGATTCTGCCGAGCAGATGGGCCATGCTCAAGCTCTTCGGCGAGGACGCCGTGAGGAAAATGCCCGAATGGAAGTTGCCAGAGCTCTACGAGGCGGTCACCTCCTTGGACTTGGGTGACGTCGACCAGAAATTTAAACTCGCTATCTTTGTGGATGGCTTGGACGAGTTCGACGGGGATTATGATGATCTCATCGATCTCATGAGAGTACTACGAAATCGCTCCGGCATCAAGCTATGCGTGAGTAGCCGTCCGTGGAACGAGTTCCGAGATGCCTTTTGTGAGTGCCCGCAACTTCGTATGGAGAAGCTGACGGAGAGAGATATGGCTACGTTTGTGCGCGGAAGCTTTCAAACGCGCCCATCATTCCGAGATCTTTCTGCCGCACTTCCTTCAGAAGCGGAAGACTTGATACAGCAAATCACGCGCAAGGCAGAGGGTATCTTCCTTTGGGTTGCAATTGTGACACGACTAGTCCTTGAGGGACTGCGAGAAGGCGATCTGCTGGCTGATCTTAAGCTGAAGCTCGAGGATCTGCCAAGCGACTTGAGCGACCTTTACAGCAGCCTATGGCGGGGAATCAAACCACAGTACAAGAAAGATGGCGCCCGCCTTCTATCGATTTTCGAGACCTTTCATCGGGAACTCAAGTTTACGGGACCCAGACACTTGACGGCAGAAAGACTCTGGTTCGCAGACGATGGTCATCGAGGAATGACACGCGAACAGATTATTGCAAACCTTACAAGACGGCTAACAAGTCGAACACGGGATTTGTTGGAGATATCGGTGTCAGGCGTCGTTGAGTATCTTCATCGCACAGCCAGAGATTGGATGCGTACGTACTGGGACCTAATAGCGGCGGAGGTGCCGAAGGATTTCGATCCCCATCTCGGACTCGTTCTTGCCATCTCATCAACATCTTCTGATCCGACAAATTGGGGTTTCAACAGGGCACGGCAAACATTCGTGCCATGGTTTCGCTACTACGACAAATCTTGGAAGATGATCGCACAATGCTTTTACCACGCATCCCGCATGACAGTGAGAAATGAGAAAAATTGCAAACGGCTCGCAGAAGCCCTGGACGACTTGGCAGAAACGCTGGCACTTGTTGGCTCATCTCAGACGCGAAACTGTCCTCTGCCTTACTGGGCGGGTCTCAAACGAGATCCTCCACACATATACGGCATGGTTTCCCTGGCAGCAGAATTTGGCGTGCTCCATTACGTCCGGGTGAAGGTCATGTCGGGGCAGTCGGGTTGTTATCGGTACCTGAAAGTCATGGGAGACGACGACGACATATTGTGGCGACTCATCAACGGGCCAGTAGAGTTCACGTTTGCGCGAGAATTTGAGACTCTGATCCAGGAGGCCAAGAAGCTGACAGGTATTGACACTTATGACAGTTCTCCATTAGCCGACCAGCCAAGTTTGAAACAGGCAGTCAACCGCATCCGGGGAACAGTCAGTGTCGCATGCCCTCCGCAAGATCGGTATCTGCTCGCTCAAGATATTCTCCAGAAGATGAAAGAAACCCCGAGGGAGTTTCCGGGATTTGAGAAGCAGTTACGCGCCTTGTACAAGGAGGTAACGGCGGATACAAATGGCGAAAGTTCGAACCTGCTCCTCGCTTCTCAGATCACCGTCACGAAGCCGGCTGATGAGAAGAACAACGACAGGCCTAACGTAGAGAAGTCAATGGAGTATGGAAAAGCGATAGAAAAGCTGCTTGAGAATTATGGGGTGGTCGGCCCGATCAGGGCACGGATTCGGCGGTGGTCAACCTGGTTGTCGAATGGATCGAGCAAGTCTGGAGGGTCTGCTCTTGAACCAGAGCAGCCTTGGTCTGTTAACCAGAGTGAGACTGCTTCTGTGTACGATTCGCCGAGCGAGGCTTCCTTCGGATCATCTATATGATCACTTATCCGTTTGGTATAGGCTGGATCTTGAGGTTGGAGACACCACCTACGTATCCTGTTCATATTCATTCCCTGTTTGGCAAAGAAGGTTCAGAGACGAATGATACTCTATTAGCATGTCAATATGAGTATGCCCACTCGCATACCCAGGAAACTACATTGTTTTGCGCCTCCCTCACCAGTCCACGAAATAGTCAATCCCCTCTGTGATCGCGCTAGAAGCAGCTCCGAAGTGACCCTGCCCAGCATATTCCCTCAGCTGCAAATCCTTCATTCTCTTGCTGCCCTCGATCCGATACAACAGCTCATGGGAATAATCCGTCATACCGAAGCTCTGGAGTATAGCCTTGCGCTGCTGGAACGCCTCCTCCGTCTCAGTCTTCCTTCGAACCGGAAACTGTTCCAGCGCGCCATAACCGAGGAAGAACTTCGGTTTCGCCTCCGTCTCCGGAGTCGAACACGAACCAGCAGTCCCATTACCCAACTTCTCCATCACCACACCTAAAATCGAGCCATTATTCCAGTATATCGCCGGACTGACGGAGAAAAACGCGTCGAACCAATCCGGGCGGGTGATCAGCGCCCAGATGGTGAAGATTCCGCCCCATGAGTGTCCGTACAGGGCCTCACGGGTGAACTCAACATTGGGGAAGACGGTATCGTGCACCCACGGACGGAGAACCTCGTCGATGAACTCGATAAAGTCGTCCGCGCCCGCGGTGATGTTCTCCGGCGAGGGAATAGGAGGCCGGAAGTCGACGGCTCGCTGAGTTAGGCCGTAAACTGCGTCGGTGAGCGGGTACCCGATGCTGACGACTACGCTGTCGGGCTGGGCGAACTCGACTTCGTTGCGTCGCTTGAAGGCTTCCGAGGCGGTCATGCCCAGGGCGTTGCCGTCTAGGAGGTACCTTTTCATGGTGTCAGTTGGGTTTTTCATGACGATGATTCGGATGGGCAGATGGACTTACATGGCGAGAGCGGGCTTAGCCACCTCGCGAGATTCCCACTTGAACGGCCATGAGATCTGGATCTGGTACTCCTTTTGCTTGGCGGCATTGCTGACGTTCCATAGTGCGGTGTTGGCGAAGACCGTGGGGAGGAAGGAAGGGTTAGGGGGCGAATGTCCAGTTGCCTACGGACGCCATGATGTTCAACACTTGAAGCTGAGTGAGCTTGCAGGTTTGATGTGGTTATGAAGACACCTCAAGGTTGATCTTGGTGGCAGAGATTATCGGTTTATATACCCAATATCACCATCTGGAAGTTCCCGCTTCTCTAGTCCCGTAGGGGGTTAGTTCAGCTCTTGAGGTAACACCACAGCGTCAAAGCGTCGAAGAATTGGATGATAAAATGCGAATGCGACTGAGCTCGGACTTAGGAGCCTGTTGTTGCTTAGATTTGTTATTGCTTCTTTGGTGCTTAGAAGCAATTACCAAGGCTTTTTGCCATGCACTATGCGCTCCGAAAGAAGGCCATCATTGGCAAACCAAGGAGCTATTTATGGCGTAGAATAGTTAACGGGATGGGTATGCATTGTTTTAGAGAAGACACAGTGAAAATGAGAAGAAGAACGGTACCGAAAGTGTTACTGCTAGGGGAGAAAAAAAAAGAAACTTTTAAAAGAAAGAGCCTGACAAGAGTGGGATTCGAACCCACGCCCTTTCGGACCACGGAAATCTGAGAGGAGATTAAGGGTTAACCTTAACGTGGCGCCTTAGACCGCTCGGCCATCTTGCCTTATGATGGTGATCTGGCTCTGAATGACGGCCTATGAGGGACACGGGCCGGGTGAGGCTGCTGCTGGTCCGCTGAACGGTAGTGCTGCCTTTTGGGCGGCGGGCCCGGCAGAACGTAACAAATCTTACAACCCATCACATTCTCTTCCTCCTCTTGCCATTCATTTCAGTTGCAACAACGTAGTTAACGATTATTATTTCTATCTCAAACAATTGTACGCAAACTGGGGTTGTTCGATTGATAAAGCGCACTTTCGAACGAACCTCACCACGGCAATTGGGTCTGACTTTCTGCGACGGTCCAGCTGATGCGTGATGCGGTAGGACGCTACGCCGCATCAACCACAGAGGGCATCATGTTCGCCACAACCCGACCCAAAGTCCTCGCACCTCTAACCATGATTGAGCCTCATCAATGGCCGTTCCATCGACACTTACAACATGGTGGATGACATGATAATCGATCGCATTTTTGATGCACTGGCTTTGCGCTCTTCATCTTGGAGACTTGGTTGGAAAGTATATGCTACCTCACTAAGCCCCGAACAAGTTGAGCTGTTGTGTTACATATGATATTCAAGGCCATCAGCTAACCCGATGCTACTCTAGATGCAGTAAGGCATTTACAGGTACGCGCCCGGGAGGTAATCATTGGTCAAGAATGACTGTTGGGTCCGCAGCATGTTGCTGAATGGGACCCGGAATCTCGAGGGCGGGGCAAGGCTCTCGTTGAAGTGTGCGTTGTCGCCGTCGCGCTCCCTCGTTGGATATTGTTGCAACTACGAACTGGACAATTACTCACACCCACGATAGACTTGCGGCGATGATTATACTCCATAGCATTCGTTACAAGGTCAATCCCGCAACAAAATACTCTTCGGCTACACGACCTCCCAGCGGTTCTCCACGACTCTCCTCTACAAGTCGCCACCATGTCCAAGCCCGGTAACATCAACACTGCACTCATCTTTCCATCATCGCCTACTCAGCTGTCACCAGAACTTAAACTGTATCAAGCCGTGGGCGAATTTGCGCAAGCCTTGGATGGCGAGAAGAAGCAAGACTTCATGAGGTTACAAGCTCGATGCGCCGGTTCACCACCAACTGCGTTTGACGTCATCAGAATGACGGAGAAGCTCAACCGAGAAGGTGCTCGGCGGCATGCTGCTTGGACACCGGCGCCGGGAACGCGACTCGGCGGATTCCTCGGTCGGATACAAAAGTTTGCTGAGGCCGGGGACGTTCTGATTGGAGGTACACAAAGCCTGATTGCTTCGGGTGTATGGACGGCAGTGAGGGTGTCACTAGAGGTATTTACTACGTGTTCTAGACGCCGGTTTAATCGTTGCTGAACCAAGGACTGACCGTTAGACGTATATTTAAGGCAGCAGTGGGCCATTATGCATATTTCGACCAGGTCTCTTCACTGTTGATGAGGATAACCCAATCCTGGGAAATTACCTTGGAGTTTGCGAAACACTTCCCTGACTCAGCTGAGCTACAAGCCTTCCTCGCCGAGTACCTTGTTCGTGTGGTCCAGTTGTGCAAGAAGATTATGCTAGTTGCCAAAAGGCCACCCTACCTCCTCCTGGCTGCGTCGATATTCTCAAGCTTCGACACTGAGTTTAAGCCACTGGAGGAGGAATTGGACAAGTTGGGCACTATAATTCAGAAGCACTTTGACGTCCTTGTCGCGAAAGCTGCTCAAGAGCAACAGGTTGCCATCAAGGACGCCTGGAGGTTGTTACGTCGTATTCACAAAACGCGAAAACGTCAAGATGGACTCGAGCAACAACAAAGGATCTTGCATATTTTATCTCCCCGACAACCTCAAATAGACGCAATATGGAGAAGGGAAAGGAAACGCGGAACCCCAAACTGGATGCTCAACGCTCCCGAATACAAGGCATGGAAGAGGAGCACCAAATCAGTGCTGAGGATTACTGGGCATTTTGGTTGTGGTAAAACCGTTGCCCTCGCAAGCATCATTTCGGACGCTATTATGGAGAACAAGAAGTGCGCTGGCTTCATCTGCAAAAAAGATGATCCGAACACGCTTGAAGGGCTCACAATCCTGGGTAGTATTGCCCATCAGCTGCTGCAATCAAGTGCAGCCCGTCAAGACTGGGAAGCAATGATCCAACGAAATCCCAGTTTAATCGTTGGGTCGATGGCTACCTCCTCTATCGTCCAACTCCTTCAGAGTATGCTACCTCAAAACCAAGCCTTTTATGTTGTACTTGATGGACTGCAGGAATGTGCAAAGCAGGAAGTCGAAGTTGTTTTCGAAGCATTACATGACCTCCGCAAGTCACACCAACTATCTGTATGCTTTTCAACAACACTGGATGGTCTTCCTGTTGAACTTACCGAGGAATACCTTGGCATAGCTCATGTGCTGTCTTTGAACAGCTCTCAACGTGATGATGAAATCGGGCGTTTCATCAGAACCGAGGTACGAAAACGAAATGCTGTTCGTCAGCCTCCTTTGAACAGCAACCTGGAGAATGTGGTAACAGAGGCGCTTACATTAGGAGCCCAAGGAATGTAGGTTTGAGTCATTCTTGATTCTGGCCATCTTACATCTAACTAACACAATCGCTAATTACAATGTTATAGGTACCTATGGGTCTCACTTCACCTAGAAGCCATATTCCCATCGCACAGCGATGGCATCCTGACTGACGAGTCTGTATTAAACATACTAAATCACCTGCCCCATGATTTACCGCAGGCCTTTGATCAAGCGCTTGGCCGAATCTCTGATCTACGCTATGGCGATCGGATATTTCAATTAGTGGCTGTAGCGGAAAGCCCCCTCACCAGTGAACAACTCAATGTTGCCCTCAACGTTCAACCTGGCAATAATATTTGGAACGAAACCAAATTGCCGCGCAGTACGAAGCAGGTTGTCGCCCGCTGTGGCGGCGGCTTGCTAGAAGTTGACGAGGAAGACAACTGCGTTCGATTCATCCACCACAGTGTGGTATCGCATATGGGCGGCCTGGAGGTAGGAATTGGCGGCAGAAGCCTGACTCGGAGCTGGATCTCGGACGCTGAAGCATATATGGGATCAGTGTGTGTGACATACCTCAACTTTCGGGAGTTGGATCGGCGCATGGTTCTGCACAGAAACGTTGACCCCATTTCAGTTTCGGAGGCGCTGAAGAAAGAAGTATCGAGCTACAACCCGGTATTGACCAGAGTGGTCCGACATATCAAGGGAGATAAACGCCGACCAGCGGCGGCCAAGCAACTCAATATTTTTCCGATTCTGCTAGATTTGAATGACCGGAAAACTGATCCGGACATCATGACATGCTTTCTGCCTTACGCAACCAAGCACTGGCTTCAACATACAGCGCACCTAGGAGACGAAGATGACGCTAATATTGGTGCACTATGGGGAGCATTGGTGGATGACAGGCCACCCCATATTTCAATTCCTTGGAGTCAATCAGCGGTTGATCAAGGAGGGATGCTGGAATACGCCCTCATACACTCGCATGCCTACCTTTATCGCTTCGTCATGAGAAGTGTTCCTGAAGTGACCACTTTCCTGTCGAAGTCGACCCGCTACTGGACCCGAGGGCTAAAGAAGGACTTGATGCAGAAGGACCAAGCTACATGGCAGACCGAGATCGGTGAGATGATAAATCGGTGCCTTGTCGCAGGTCCTTCTTTCATTCCCGCAGCCTACTATTGTGCTTTGATACAGGACGACCTGGAGGATGACGTCTACCGCGATGCTTTGAACCCGACCATGGCAGTTTCAGAAAGAATGGTTGAAAATGGAAGATACGACTGTGCAATACGCATGGTCACTGACTTCCTGGAAACCAAATCCGCGAACATGACAAGGTGTTTGTGGGCGGTAGTTGAGCATGCATCCGCCGGAATATCTATAAACGTATGGCCCGAAGGCGTCCGAAAAGCTTTACGGGCAGCACTGAGAGTCCTAGCCTTACGGCAGTCATTACCGGCAAGCCCACCAGACCAAAACTCAGATTTTCCAAAGGACGCCTTTTGGAGGTCATTAGACGCCCTCTCAGAGGATGGGGATGGCAACGCCTTTCGGATTCTTTGGAAATATCGATTGTCTGTGGCCAACTGGGGAGGAGAAGGACAATACCTTGAGTCACTTGCACTTCGAAACGCTTTCGACCATCAAAACATCAACCTAGTTAGGATGATCGCGGCAAACTTGGACGTCGAATCCTATGTTTTCGAGCAAAGAGTGGGACACGCAAAACAACGAGCGGAGTCAATGATTTTCCCGAAGCTTCATCCAGATCGGTTGATGGATCCCATGAGCTATGTCTGGAGTGAGGAACACGAAGCTACCTCTGGACTCGACTTCAGGTTGTCTGCAGTCCAGGTTCATATTGTGAACAACAACTATGACGAAGCACTGGACCTTATCCAGAGCATTAACGCCGCTAGCTACATCATGCATAAAGGTCTCAAGATCCCACACTACGTGGTTCAGCAGCGAATCGTGCTTCGTTGGATTATTGATCATCGCTCTGCAGTTGTCTTCCGAAGATTACCGTTCTTGTTGCGGGAGGTGATATTACATTGGCCAACAGTCCTCCTCTATACCATCACTACTTACGCACGTGAAGAGCCACCAAGCACCGAAGTCGCCGACAACGAGCGTGACATCTTTTTTAGATTGTTTAAAGAGATGTCATGCATCCGGTCTCACGACAATCCAGCTGTTAGCTTCAATGTTTTCCCGGACGTTGGCTCAGGGTGGACAGAGCTCCATGCGGCAGCCTGCTGGAAGCCTTTTGCCGTCAAGGCTCTGTTACAAACCTGCCCGGAGTGGTTGAATGAAACGCGGCTTGGGTACACGCCTTTGGTTGCTGCATTGGCCGGGCGGCTGGAGGAAAAAGATACATTTGCAACGGTTGAGCTTCTCCTCAAGGCTGGAGCTGACATAGAAGCGCCGTCGGCATTTCCTCATCTTTCCCCACTGGACATCTCGATTGCACACCACCGGTTCAGTGTATCGCAATTGATGGTTGAATGGGGATGTACAAGCAGCATACTCCGAGACGGCACTGGAGACATCGCCTTTCATGCCCTATTGAAGATGACTGCCTTGCTGGAAAGTCGAATGGCCTTCCAAGGCGATGGCGCGGAGTGGGCAAGAAAGATTGAAAATGTAACATCATTCGAGGACCACTACAGTGCAAGGATCTGGGGTGCAACGCCTCTAGACTTAGCAGATATACCTCTGCCACCAGACCGTGTATACGAACTGGAGGGATGTGACGAATTGCATTCCGAAGCCCAGGATTCTTTAGCAGGCTCGCATTGCAACTGCGCAAAGCATCATCGTGGGAAAGATCTACCGCCACCGGATCCTATCATTTTAGCCAAGTATGAATCCATCATTGAGCAGGCATACTTGCAGCGTCGTCTTGATGAAGAAGTCGCAATGGTTGCGGAAGATTGAGCTCGGACGTACTTGGGCCGAAGAGCAATTTTGGAGCGAGTACAAGAATGAGTAAGATGAGAGTTACGAAGGGCCTATCAAACAATTTCTTGTCAATATAAAGATTGTGTATATCTACCTACCCTAGGTAAGAATGGAAGGATTATACTGGAAAACTCCCATGTGTTTGGGCAACGACAGAGCGTGATTGTCTGCTACTATAAAGCCTGGCAGCTATTATCAGTCCGGGGAAATATCTGCTAGTATTTCCAAGTAAAAAGCTCAAGCATTCTAAATCAAATGGGAGCCCCGATTGCGCAACTTATGCATGGGAGACTGAGAAAGAGGAACTCGCGATACACAGTCCGGGAAGGAGGAGCTGGTGGCCACTCACTTGCTCAGGGGCGGGCCATAAAATTGTAACAGGCAACTGCGAGTGCGGCCGACTTGGACTTTTTACGGCGCACCGACACTCACTGCACAGCAAATCATGATGGAACGACAGAGCTGAGGACCGAAGTATCTCCTGTGCTCCAACCGTCTGTTTAGAGGGGTGGTAGAGCGATCGAATTTGCCATAATCACCGAAGATTCGAGCCACTAACAGAGGTACATCTGCTGGAACATCAACTGGAAACCTCCACCGGAAGTGATGATGGCTCGTTGTTTCAACTGATGAATGGAAAGGCTTCAGGGATAACCCGGCACGCATCATAATTATTGCACTGCACTGCACTTCCCAGATATCCCTTTAGAGGTACCTCTACTGTCTCTCTATCCCTTCCATTTGCGTGGCAGTCGTTGTAATGGTCACGGTCATGATGATAACTGTAAGACCTACCAGTCGGATAATAAACCGACCAACCTGAACACACAAGAATCACTGAATGCGTCATGACTGTCAAACC
Source organism: Copromyces sp. CBS 386.78 (assembly GCA_030685235.1). Taxonomy (NCBI): domain Eukaryota; kingdom Fungi; phylum Ascomycota; class Sordariomycetes; order Sordariales; family Sordariaceae; genus Copromyces; species Copromyces sp. CBS 386.78. Next base: position 28,017 of record MU839282.1, read on the forward strand.
ATTTCTTCTTTAGCACTATCTCAATTCGAATGCTTTGTAAACACCTATAGCCTCACCATAAGCCATGAGGGTAAACGACTATCCGCTGCCAATACAACAACAACAGCCTGAGCTTATGAGCTATGAAAACGCCGAGCGCACGAGCAATGCACCCCTTAGACCGCCGCACTCCTTTTCCTGAAATGCTAGTGCAATGATGCTTTTTCCAGCCTTTTTCCGATTGCAAATGACCTGATGCATCTCTATCCATATCCCTGACCGTTCACTTCCTTTTTTCTTTCCTGTTTTGTTGTCCACCCTAAAGTTCTAAGTATCAACCAGGGACTCAAACCGATGCCAGAAAGAGCTTTGCGGCTCTAGTCAGGTATGTACCCGACGATATGCATCCTAGTAGACAGAATAAGAAAAAAAATCGAAACCATAGACCGAAACCAAATACGGAAAATCAACCTGCTGAATCCATGAAAGCAAGTAATATCCTCTGCATTGGGGGTATATCCATCTCTACCACCTATGCTTTTGTCCCCCTACATCCACCTCCATCCTAGCTTCCCACCCCACGTATCTCACTGCATCAACTGGGGGTCAATAGCCTCTGCCTCCTAAGCAACGGGTCCATGCCCAGAAGGATGGTGGGGAGGGTAAGGGTAAGACAACGTCTGCATGGGCTGAGGCTGAGGCGGCATATGCTGATGTTGATGCTGATGTTGATGCTGATGTTGAAGCTGATGCTGATGCTGATGCTGGAAAGGCGGCATCTGTTGCATCGGGGGCATCTGTCCCTGTCCATGCTGTCCAGGACCCGGCTGGGCCATCGGTGCCATTTGTGCCATCTGGACCATCGGTGGCATCGGCTGCTGCGGAGCCATCGAATGCGGAGCCATGGGCTGGGGAGGCATTTGCTGGGGAGCCATCGATTGTTGGGGCATTCCTTGGGGGGGCATATGCTGCGGAGGCATGATATGTGGTGGCAGCTGTGGGAAGCTGTGCATCACTTGGTGATGGCCCGGAGGAATCGGAACGTTCTGAACGTTCTGAGGTTGGGGCGGCAAAGCCAGCAGTCCGGTGTGGGTGGGACCCATGCTTGGTGTTGTCGGAGCCGAGGCGCCGGTGGAGGGGCCAGCGGAAACCGGATCTGGTGTCTGGCTCATCGACATCATCCCCGGCTCGTTACCGTTCGGCCCACCCGTCGCCGCCTTTTCAGCCTTCTTGTTGGCCAATGTCGTACGGCGCTTTTCAACCGCTCCTTGCATCTCACCTGAAGCCCAGCGTCCTAGGTCCCTGTTAGCTTACGCACATGCCGATCAAAGGCAGAACATCGGTACTTACTTCTCATGGAATAGCTCATCTTCTCCGACTTGCTCATTTCCGCATATGGCTTATCCGGCTCCGTGGTATTGGCCAGAGCAAATCCACTGGGCATCATCTTTGGAGGTTCGACGGGCTCGGGTGGGATGGGTGTGACCGCCTTGGGAGCCCGAGGTGCTTTACCTGGGCCCTTCAAGGTAGGGTGTGGACCAGTATTAACGGGAGGGGCTGCCTGGGGAGGAGGGATTTGAGCAAAGCTATGGCCCATCGGCGGGGGTCCTGGGTTCTTGATCTTGATGCGGGTCAACGGCTTGGTGATAGCCGGTGGCGCGGGAACTTGCGGCGGAGGACCACCAGGTGGGAAGGCTGGAGCGGCATTGAAAGTGTGCATAAACGGCGATGGGCCAGGCGCCGGAGCAATAGGAGGCGGTCCATTATTGAAGAACAAGGCGGGTGCTTTCAATCCTCCTACAGGCTGCTGCGGAGCGAGTGCTGGAGGTGGTGGAGGAGGTGCGGAGGTAGGCTGGCTTGTGACATTCGCGTTCTTCTTCTTAGGGCCACGCTTCTTAGGCTCGTGACCCTCTGGTTTAGCCGAAATGGCGTTGCGAGCTCTCTTTTGCTGCCGGGGCTCAAGCTCAGGATCGTTCTCAAGCGCAAAGTTGCGTTTCCGCTTATCACGCAACGAATAGCTCGACTCCGGGGTCCCGGCCGTATTGTTGGTGCCCTCCGACGAAGCAGTTGATGGCCTTTGTACCTGCTGTTCTTGTGGTGGTGGCAGTTCTGGCGCACCATTATCCAGTGGAGCAGAGTTGTTATAGAACGATTGCGGAGCAATCTCCTGCAAAGGAGGAAGTGCCACCTTTGGCTGACGCTGGCGCTTAGTCTTTGCCTCCTCTGTTTCCGTCGGGGCAGGTGTAGGGACAAGTGTTTCCTCGACTGAAGGAGGAGCAGCTGGCGCACGACCACGTTTGCGGCCAGGTTTCGGCTTTTCTGCTGGCAAAAAGGTCTCTTCAGGCTTGGGTTCCTCAGGTGCTACGCTAGCCGCCTCATCACCCGGTGGGAGTTCCTGAGATTCCTGAACATCCTCAGCAATCTGGGGTTCCACATCCTGCTGAGGCTCGATAGCTGGCTCGGCTGAATCAGCTTGTTCAGCAGCAGCAGCTTGCTCGGCTTCCAATGCCTCCTGAGCCTCCTTGGCTTCTTGCTCCTCCTTCGCTTTCTGGGCTTGCTCCGCCAAAATCAGTTTCTTGGGCTTGGGTCCACGTCGCTTGCGGATTACAGGCTCAGGAGCAACCTCTGTAGCTGGAGTTTGGTCAGAAGCCTCAACGGAATCGTCATTGGAAGCCAGTTGCTTGCGCTTGCCACGCCGTCCAACAACAGTTGATGGACCGCCGGTAGGGGTGCCGGCACGACTAGGATCCTTGCTTTGATCCGAGAGGTTGCGAGGTTTGCGCACCCGCTTTCCTTCAACAACGTTTTCTTCCGCAAGCTCGGCCTTTCCAGCACCTTTCCTATGGGGTCGGGTCTCTGTGATGTCCCAGCGCTGCTCTTCGATGTTCTGTCTACCAACTGCGTTGGCGTGAGGATTGTGCTTGAAGCCATATGCTGCGGCCATGATCTTGTCCTGGTCCTTTTGGTGCTCGTAGATGGGATCATCTGACGAAGGCTTCGGTGCGCGAACACCCCTGAGTTCAAAGGCAGGCGGTCCCTTGGTGGGCTCATCGTAATGGCGACGGAAATGCGGCGCATCTTCCGCTTTCAGGCGGTTTTCCCAGTTGACGATCGAGACGTCATTCTTCTTGCGGCGCTCTGCATTGTCCTCATCGTCAACAACTTTCCTGAGTTCACGGAACTCTGTCTGCCAGACGTTGAGGGTTTCAGACATGGCTTCGGCCAGCTTGTAGAGCGTGGCATCGTCCATGTCCTGGAAGTCTTCCAAGGCATCCGCAAAGTCTTGGACGTCACGAATCTTGGGAAATGACCACTGCTTCCGTGGCTGTCGGACCACCTCTAAGGGCTCGATAGAACCAGCGGCTTTTTCGGAGTCAAATACGGGCCCATTGACATACTGCCCGTCTTCATCGTCGGCTACAGATCCGGTTGCCAGGTCATCATCATCTACAATCTCGGAGGGAGAAGGCGCGGCAGTCGGAGGTTCAGTTGGCGGCATATCATCGGCTGGACGAGACGCCTGCTTCACCTTTGGTAAGGGAGCGGGCTCTGTTGGGGGAAGAGTTTCCGATACTTCGCCTCCAGACTCAGCCCGTGCCTCCAAGAGCCGTGGAATGTAGTAGTTGTTTCTAAACTCCATCATCGACATACGAGGTTGCCCACTCGCCACCATCTTGACAATTTCCTGTCGCCAGAGTTTGTAAAACTCTTCCCTGTTCAGCTTGCGGCGCCCATCCCAATTAAGTTCAGTAGACGTGGGTTCTGAGACGGCGACCGGTGCGACCGGTACCGTTTGTGCAGGTGTCGGACCCGGTGAGGTGGCCGGTGTCGGTATAGGCGTAGGATTGGCCTTGGTCATAGGATCGAGGACAAGCCTTTCAGTAAAAGGGCCAGGGTGTGTGACATCATCGTCGAGGTAGGGTGTGAGCTTCAGAGAAGCAGCTGTAGGTGTCTCGAGGCTATAGACCTTCTCGAGGTCCTTCATGCGGGGAGGAAAGCCTGGCTTGGGAGGTCGTACGATTTGAGAAGATGACGCCGGAGAGGCTGTCGCAACCGAATCATCACCTTGTGTGGTAATAGGCGGGGATGGCGGGCGATTGCTTGGTTGAGAGTTGACCTTGGAAGAAGGGGTCGGTGGCGAGGGATGAGCCTGTGGAATCAGTTCTGGCACGGAGTGCAAATTGGTTGCTTCATCTTGCTCTGTGGGCTCTTCCTTAAAATGCCCATTACGAAGCAGATTTTGGCGACTTGGGGGGTGATCCGATGGACGTGATTTCTCAGTCTCGTCTGAGGCGGCAGCTATCTGATGTGAACCTGGCTCATTGGTTGAAGTTTTGTTGGAAGGAACCGTGTTACCGTTTTCCCGTGTTGATGGGTTTGGAGTAGTTTCATCCCCATTACTGGTGCTTTCAATGTTGCCATCCTTGGGCGCCTGCCCTGCTTCATCAACAGCGCGAGGCAATGGCTGTTCACGTTGCGATACAGCACCGGTTCTGTTGGGATTTGACGGCTGACTGTCCGCGGATGCACCTTTAGTGGCCGACTGCTCCAACTCCTCCTCTACCTCAGGTATTTCATCCATAGAGACACCGACCAAGATGGTATCTTGCACGTCATTGTCTGACTGATGCTCAGCATAAGTGCTCTGCGCCGTAGCTGGTTTCTTAGACGCTGGCTTCCGGTGAGAGGATGAGTTACGTGCAGGCGCCGGAGACTTGTTGCTCCGCTTGTTCCGCAAGGCCGTATGATCATGGTCCTTGACTTCTTCAGCCTCAGACTCTCCTTGGGTACCCCTTCGCCGGCGTCCACGGGTCGCTGGTATGGCGGCAGTCCTGATGAACGAATCGACTCTGGCGACGGGCGCGCCCGATACATCCTCAATTGTTTCCTGGTTGTAGTCGACCTTTTGACGCTTCCTGAGAGAGTGGCCACCTTTCTCATTTGAGTCTCCGTCACCGTGCTCAACAATGGCTTCATGAGAGGAGTCAAAGGTCCTGGACCTCTTGCGAGCTGATGGGGTGCCAGCAGGCATGGCAATGCTCGAAGGGGCCTCAAAGGTGAATGGTGTTGTTTGGGCGGTGCGATCACTGTGTGGAGTGACGCGGAAAGAAGTTGAATCAGGTGCCGATGGAGAAGCAGTGCGGCGCTGTTGATGGTTTGGATAAATGGCTTGCCTGCTCCTACCACCTCGGAAGGAGTTGGTTGAAGAAGCGCGTTGATGGCTCGGTGAATGATGAGACTGTTGCTGGTATTGCTGTTGTTGTTGCTCAAATTGGTGACCCTGAGTTTGATGCCCATGCATCTGCGGATATGCATGCATTGGAGGGTGTGGTTGATTGTTCTGTGAATGCGCTGTGAAGGAGAATGGAGGATTCTGAGTGGTCAGATCCGAAAAGGGGGTGTAGGTGGTGGAGGAGGGGTGAGGCGCATGTGAGTTGCTGCCAGGAATGGAAGGATTAACAGTGCCGGTGATGGTATTGGTGTTGTTAAAGCCATTGGCTTGGGGAAAAGGTGTAATCTGGAATTGATGCTCGAATTCGTGCTGCTGAGCAACAGGGCGCTGCTGATGTTGTTGCTGTTGACTATGTTGGCTAAACTGTTGGCTGTGGTGTTGGTGGTGAGATGTAGATGACAGGGTCCCACGCATTTTCTTGGTCGCGCGCCCGCCGCGGCCACGTCCGCGCTCCATATTTAAAGCCGGTGTAAGTCACTCTGCAGCAGAAGGACAGACTGGACTGCACAGACTTCAGCTGTCGGCTGGTCAGAGCGAGAACTCGATACTATTTGGGCGGTGGTGGAACATAAGGTAGACTCTGCCAGTGTGAGGCGAAAAGTCAAAAAAATGCACTAACCTTTCAACGTGTCAGGGAATCGGCTTGCTTCAGCTTTGCCAATGGTTGGATCTAAGACGCTTCAGGCTTGGCGTTCGCTGAGTGCCCAGCACTGGTTGGGTGAAAATATGGTACTCGAAAAGATATCGAATAGCAATGCTCGCTGTCTGGCAAGGCTGGCCGTTCGTCGTCAATTCCTCTGGAAAAGAATGCGGAAGAGGATTGGCCAGAGTTGTGTGCAGTAAACCTGAGACTGGGTTTGTCGAGTGTGGGAGTTGAGCGAAAAGTGAAGGCCGGACGCACGGGCAAAAGCAAGTAAGGTACAGGAGACGGGATGGGCGGTATTAGTGCAAGCCGCCGGGGCCAAGCAGTTTGGGGAATGTGTGCACCCTCTGAAGAAAATGCAGAGAAGTGGGTTGGAGAAGAGATATCGAGATTGGCGAAGACGTGGGATGGTGTATCCTCCCGGCGAGCGAAGTGCGCGAGAGGTAGACAAGATGTTGCAACGTCTTCCAAATTCGCTGCTTGACTTTGGCTGGGAGGTGCGTGGCCGTGACTTGACGGCCGAGTAGATTTCTTCCTCACGCCAGTTTTGGAGGTTCAGATTCCCGAATAAGCCACAGCCAATCACACGCGAGTACAACTTGTCAGTTCTGGCATGAAAGACCCACAGTACAGCTGCTTGCCAGCCGACGAGGCCACTAACATGCTCCAGCACATGCGTTGAATAAGACAACTGGCCAATCATACCTCACCATTTCCAGCCTGCAATTGTAGATCAACAGAACCTTGGCCGCTCATTTGCTTCATGTCATTCATTGCGCGAGCTGCGTGGGGATTCACTCTGAGCAGAACCTGAGTGAGCTACTACAAGCTGGCAGGTGATTGAGGGTTTTGAATCATTGGACTTCACGTTTTGAACTCGTGGCTCAGCTCATCAGCACGTCGAAACAAGGAGGCTGACCAGTGATGATGAGGCTGTCATCGACATCCAGAAGGAAGGAAGGGCTGCAAGAAAACAAGTGGATGGGCCTCACCAATCCCGTCAAGCCTTACCAGAGCGACGATTCAGGTATTGACCCAACGCCAGACTCTTGCGACGTTTGAGCTTCTCTCAGTCACTTCGGCATTTATCCAATGTACGTCCAAGAGATCTGTGGTCAGATCAGCGTGCGCTTTCTCGAACACGCTAGGATAATGGATATGGTTTTCATCTTGGTGTTTGAGACGGGAGTGCAAAGGTACCTGTGTACATGCCCGTGCAACCCCGCAAATCCGCACCAAATCTGCCTGGTCCCCGCAATGCATTGGGTGCCCGTCCCTGAATGGACTGTGCTCCCGCCCGCCGCTCCCTTATCTCGATTGAATCCACCCACCCATCCACCCTGGGACATCATTCCACCCTCGACAACACAAGAGAACATCGGGACGCACATCGCCCGCCAACAATCACCATGGCCACCAAACGATCCAAGACTGATCCTACCGACGATGAGCTCGGTGAGCTCTTTGAGGGCATCGGCGACGACATTGCCATCAAGAAATCATCGACGCCCAAGACCAAGCGAGCACCTGCTAAGCCCAAGAACGATGCCGCCGACCGAGATATCCTGGCCGAGCTAGAGGACGAGCTTGTCTCGAAAGCTCCCGAAAGACCTCACACCCCTCGCGTCCGCGACATCGCCGCCAAAGCTTCGCCGGCGAAGCGCACCTCGACCAACACCCCACCTCCCGCTGCTGACACCGGCGCTTCCACACGAAAGTCAGGCGAGAGCACCGCATCCCACCCGACTGGCACCTTCACCCCCAGCGCGACAAGCTCCGATCCGCACGAGTCCGAGAAGAAGCCTGCTGAGAAGCCACAACCAGCTGCGAGCACTGGCGGAAGCTGGTGGGGAGGCTTCTTGTCTACTGCTGCCTCGACTGCTGCTGCCGCTGTCAAGCAAGCCGAAGCCGCCGTCAAAGAGATTCAGCAGAACGAGGAGGCCAAGAAATGGGCCGACCAGGTTCGCGGCAACGTGGGCGCTTTGCGCGGGCTCGGTAAGTCTTGCCCTTTTGACGGATTCACTGCCGCCCGCCTCATGTCTCTCTCTTCGCCATTGCAATCAATGCTGATGATTAGTATCCATCATAACAGTCGGAGAAGATCTCGTACATCGCGCCATCCCGACATTCACCAATATCCTCCATACACTCGCCCCGCCCATTTCGTCGCACGAGCGGCTCCTCATCCACATAACCCACGACCTCGTCGGATATCCCTCCCTCGATCCTCTTATCCACGGTGTCTTTAGTCGCGTCATGTCCCAGGTTGAGGGTGGTGATCTTCTGGTCATCCAGCGAGGCCAAGAGTCAACAGCACGCAACTCGTCCGAGAAGCCCTCCTTTTTCGGTGGCTCATCAACGGTCGGATGGCGCGACGGACCCTGGTGGCGGCAGGTCGAGATCCCTCGCGATCTGGGCGTCATCAACGGTATGGTCGAAGGAACCAAGCTCTGCCGGGCTAATGCCGAAGGTTATGCCAACGACTACTTCGCCGCGCACGGCGGCATTGAGGCGGCGCGCCAGAGAGCGATGGAGCCAGCTCGCGAAAGCAACCCCGTCCGGACTTCGGATATCTTCCTGTCAGTGCAGGCCATCTGCGTGAAGGAGGACAAGGCGCTCTTTGCGGGCTCGTCAGCCTCAGAGAAAGAGAAGGAGTCATCTGATGTTTTGGATGAGGAGAAGACGGATGACCTGGTCTGCTTCGCCGTCTACATCTTCGATCCCATCCACGATATCCAGTACTCGGCTGTCAGTCAGTCGATTCCTGCCAAGTGGATCCGCTGGCTGGACGCTGCTGCCGCGCCCCTTACCCCCGGCAGTGCCGACGAGGGTCAGGAGTTCGACTTTGAGCGCGTGCCGGAGGAGATTCGTGACATTGTTGAAAGCGGTGGCGTTGACCCGCGCGAGTGGATTGCCGAGTGGGTTGAGGAGGCACTGAGCCTCTCTGTTGGTGTCATCGCCCAGCGCTACGTTGCGCGCAGAATGGGCGTTGGTGAGGGCAGCATTGGTAAGGGCAAGCAGAAGGTGGAGACCATCCTGGAGGAGGGTGGAAGTGAGGCTGCTCGAGCAGGCCTCATCTGAAAGGAAACAGACATGATGATTTGCTGGTTACAACGAGGCGTTCTTTGGGTCTTGCTCGTTTTGTCTTACGCAACAACAATTTGGTTATAATATTACACGCTAATGAACACGATTTGAAAGTCCTTCCTACCAGACTATATAACCTGGACCTCCGGATTGCCAGCTCCTAACAGCAACAAGCATCTTGTGCTCAAGGAGTCCAGCATCGGAATGAGAGATATTGCCGAATATCACCGCTTATCCGTTAACAGCGCGGCCACCCCCTGTCAGGAACCCCCAAGTCTTGGCGTGCGTCAGTTCCACTAACAAAAGCGGGCCGGCTAGAGCGACTGTGTGGAGACAACACCGACCTTCGACTTTGTATAGCCCCACGCAGTCGCGCTAGCCACTTACACAGTCGCTCTAGCCGGCCCGAACAAAAGCCCGGGCGAGCCGCAACAGTGGAGTTGTGTCAACCTGACAACTGTTGGTCCGTGGCCCGAATTCAATTTTCACCACCGTCATTGCCGAGGACAACACCCCTTCGAGATTTCTCAAGTTGTCTGCCCGGCTCAAAGAATGCGCAAGGAATAGAAAACTAGTGATCGTTCAACCGGACACGCAGTATCTGGGTTGAACTGACGACGAGCACTTCAATTTCCCGCTGATTGAGCACGATTTGTCCTATCGGGCTTTTCAAATTGCTGTGTGGCCCAACGTCAACCTCACCCAAACGAAATCCATCTTCATCCATCCACAAACCACATCCGAACACCTGCATACTAGGATCGAAACGTACCATCACTTGCAAGATCTCATTGTCACAAACAACGCCCCCACAGAACATTCTCTGCCCCAATCACCATGACCAACGTCGGACACCGGTAACTTGGTTCGCAATGCGCCTCTGCGGCGCAAGGAGCCACGAGGAGCGGCGCTGCCGGTTTGACAGGCGTGACAGGTTCCGTCGGTTATTGTATGTTGGTGTAACGCGACTCGGTCATACAATACTATATCGACACGAGACGTAATACACGTTACATGTCAACAATCATCAAACTTCTAGGATGTATTGGTTACGTACTGTCATCTTCGGTGAATAGGTACGCAAATGGTGTCAAAAGGACGCCACTTGCCGGTTTCTGGTGACGACGAATCTGCATCAAGCTACAGAGACCTTCCAGCTTCACTTCGTACCATTTGTTCCCAGCTAGTTCTCGACGACGACTTTGTCACAACGAATCCAGGTTTGTACATCACACCGAACTAAACTTTGGAATTTCCGGTACAGCGTTGGTGGTGCTTTGGCTTAGTGGCTTGGAGGAGCTCTCATCACAGTGAGATGAGTTAGATAGATTCCCAGCTTGGTTATAGAATTCGCAACAGTATACGCATCCCACGCCCTTCGATGTATGTCAGCCGTTCAGCGTGTTTGTTGATGGTACTGCTGCGTTCCGGGCGCTGCAGTCAAGGCCCATTTGGGAAGAGATTCGGTATGAATGCTTCTTTGGGGACTTGGCAAACCATAGACGGAAGCATGGGTGCTAAGCTGACCGGGTTCTGGAACAGTACCCGAGCAATCTCAACTCCCAACTTCACTTGCGGTAATGATACCGACAGCGGCTAGTCTTCACTTCCCCAAGAACCCCAGAAATATGCAGGGTTCTCCTCCCCACATGACCTTCCGCCAGGAATCCTTCTGTCATTCTTGTATGTAACGGACATGATGAACCCTCACTCGAGGCTCAACTCAATCCCCAGCGGCTCAGTCCAGCCCGTTGGACGTTCGCTCGCTTTCTACGATTCCATTTGGCTTAGCCATGTCAACAATGACCAAACCCGATCACATACCGAGCCGCAAGGTCACAGCCGGTGTCCCAGGCACCTGGAGCCGAAAGCTTCCAATGGGCCTCAAATGATGGGTCACCAGTCATCAAGGCAGGGAAGATATTACATGCTCGGTCAAGCAATCTGCTGCACGTGGCAGCCCAGAGATTGACGAGAAAGGCAATGTGAACAGGGCTGAGCCAAGGCCTCGGAAATCTGAGGTCCATGGACCAAGGGTCTCGGAAGTTTGGTTCTGCTTTGCCAGGTGAGATAACCAAGTTGACGAAACGAGCTGGAACAGACTTTTACTTATACGATGAGTTGAGGTTGTCGCTCTAAAAATGATGATGGGTTGGGGGTTGTGTCTCCTTCACACCTAGCGCATATGACACTGAAAGAGCTCAACATGGGTTTTCGTGAAGGATACAGCGACTGGGAAACCCTTGAGGAAGAGTAAAGCTGTCGTCGATTTGAGGGCAACTCAGCGAAAGGCACATACTCACCGAGTGTACGCAAAGGCCACCACCGCCGGTGAGAGCTTGAGGTCACGGGAACTTCAAAATGATTAGCAGCAACACATGCGACACGATTTCTTCCATCATAATAATTGCCCGAGCGTCAGCACATTCGCCCAATCTGGAAACGTTGAAGCCGGTCAGAGCGATTCTGGTGACCAAAGCGAGAGAGGCACAGGAGCTGACTACTCGCCATGAAGTTGCTGGTTCGTTGGTTGAGAATGATCACATCAACATCATGGCGGTGCGATGTATGTGGCTTTGTTGACATGGTGAAGGATCATGATATGGACAGATCCGGTATCATCAAGTGCTCAACTGCGCAGAATTAGTCGTCAAGCCCACGATTGCTAGAAGTTCAAAGTCTATAAAGACCGAGAAGCCACTGTCAACTCTGCTGATTCTATTCTCTTATCATCACGCACTTCACAAGCATCTTCAGTAGACAACAGGACACACTTCAACCTCACAACTTTTTTAATATCATCAATCAAAATGTTCGCCCTCCACACCATCGTCGTCACCATCGCGGCCCTCGCGGCCACCGCTCAGGGTGCCCCTGCCGAGGCTACCGTCAAGACCCGCCAGGTCGCCTGCCCTGCCAGCGTCAAGCTCTGCGGCTGGCATATCCTTAACGACCTCAAGTGTAAGCTCACTCCCTTTCGGCTCCAGCCATAACACATTGACAGACGCACAGAACTAACAAGATGTAACTGGCGCAGGCTCCGACAAGGCCCACCTCCTCGCTATCTCCCCTGCCGGAACCACCGTGGGCCAGATCTTCAACGCCATCTACGAGACTGACCCCACCGGTTATGTCTGGCGCTTTGTTCAGCAGTGCAACGGATGCAACAACTTTGGTGATGGCATCCCGGCCACTGTCTGTATCGCCTAGGCAGTTGCTGTCTTGCACTGAGTACCTGGTCGTGGTATTACTGCCACGATGATGAGACATTATCGGGCGTCGAGGGTACGGCGCCCACAGAGAAGGAGGATCAGATGTTGAAGAATGTTTTCAGTTGTTGAAGATTTGTGTTAACCAGCTTGGCCAGCTGTTCATTCCTTACATAATCTTCGGTACTACTCGGTAGACAGAAATTGGAATCCCACGATTCGCGCGCGCAAAATCTGAAATTCACTTCGCTCTTTCCTTGATGCAGTCAGTGAACCCCACTCAAGAAATTTCAGAATCATGTGTGCAACCAGATAATTCTACGATAGAAAAGGAAGGAACATGGAAACGTCGAACATAACGTCAGACGGTCAGCAGTCACATGGCATGACGGGCCGTCTTCCGTTGAGTGATTATTTGAGTTTTGCACCAGCCCTTGTACAAATTTCTGGATTGATATAAAGTATCGCTTTCAAGACTTTTGAGATTGATATAATTGCCTACAGTATACTTGCAAATAGTTTGTGTGGTAAAATATCAAAGAGTGTCCTCAGTGTCCCAACGGGTTATGATCCACCATTTCAGGGGCTGTATTTGGGCCCAAACGAACATGCCAAGACTTTGACTTGCACCTGCAATTTTGCACCACAGCAAAAAGACAGCTGAATTGTTTCGGCGCATAGGTGAACGGTTGCCAGGAAATAAAAATCTTGAAGGAATGAACAGAGACCGTCGAAACAAATGGTCCGACGAGAAAAAAAAAAGCCGACTGTTCTTGTCAAACGCACTTCCTGATTTGAGACCTCCAAAATTTCGGACTTTTGCTGTGCAGCTACGCACGCCCGCAAGTCAATTTCTTGGAGTCGGCCAGGATGCCCCAAGCCCAAAAGTGCTGCCGCGAGAGAGGGTCAGGGTTCACCATGTGTTCCGCATAACGCACAAGTAAAAGATGCACCTTTACTGACGGACTTCCATTTCTTTACGTCCTCTTATTTCGATATCTTCTGTTTCTCTACTTCTCATCCTTGGAATTCTTGATGCAACAGCAAATATCTCATTCCAGCATAGGCAATTTATCACCCCCGAACCCGAACCCACCTAACCCCCACGGTCCGTCGGTGACTGCCGGTGTTAAAACAGGGAACCCCGCACTTTGTCCCAGCGTTTGTGCCCCACGCTGCACGTGGGCTAAGCACAAAAGGCTTGTGAAAGGGTGCCATTGCAGGCCCGTTTTTCCACTCACGACGCACTGCAAAGGGCGGACATCCACTCATCACGCATCGAGGTTTATCCAGCTGCTCGGGTCCGGACAACAACTTTACCTCAACGTCAACGATAAAGGAAATATTTTAACCCATCATTTCTATCACGTTCAACCTACAACCCTACTTAACTCTCAACGCCACCACACTATTCTTCGCCTGGAAAACACAGCAACCTCCAACACGCCCACTCAGTTCCAACAGAACATCTACTACCACAAAGCCACACCCGCTCGCCACCAGGCCACCACCAGCAAAATGTCACCACAAACACCACCACCATCATCATTGACAAGGCAGCCCCTCGTCTTAGCAGCCGCCGCTTCCACCCTCGCCGAAAAAGCCCGCTCCACCTCCCAACTAATCGAAAAGACCCTCCTTCCCCCACATACCTCCTCTTCCAACAGCGACCCAACGGTCTCCAAACCCGACCCCTCAAACCCCTACCCCTCGTCCCCCTCCCTGACCAAACTCACCAACCTCTCCGCCAAGCTCCTCCAGTTCAACCAGCACGCCAACACACTGGGCGACTGCATCACCAGCGCCTCCAACTCTGGCGTGGCCGACGTGCTCGCCAAGACACTGGATCATGCGCTGGCGAGGTGCGATCAGGGCGTGGAGGTTGTTAAGGAGCAGGTGGAGTTTTTGGTGATGGAGAGGAATGGGGTGGCTAAGGATTTGCTTCAGCTTCAGTTATTGCATCCCGAGACGGGGACGCCCGGGGAGCAAAACTGCGTGAATGGCGTGGATGGCGTGGATGGGGAGACTAAGGGGCAAAAGGGAAAGAAGAGGCAGGTTGATGGACAAGTGGTTCAGGAGTATGAAGACTTGTTGATTGCGTACTCAAGATTGTTTATCTTTGGGTCGCAGATTGTTATGTGAGTACAACCCTGTTGACTGTCAAGCAACTAAACTTTTGTTCGTGGTTTTGATGAAAGCTAGCTGACAATCTGGTAAAAACAAACAGTTTGACCGAGAAGGAGCAAGCAGAGTGGATGGCTAAGAATGATGTTGATGAGATTATCGACAAGGCGGAGGAGTCGGCAAAGAAGGTGTTGGCTGGGAAGCGCATTCTTACACAGTAAGTAAGGAGCTGTGCAATAGTTGCCTTACTTACCTTGGGGTCTCTTGGGAAGATGTGCTACGATGCGATCCCTAACAGGGTCTTGGGGCTTCATCGACTGGAATCATAAACGACAATGTGAGAAGAAGATCACAGAGATGGCGGAGATGCATTGGTGTGAGAATCGAATCCGTTTGGGAGGATGGATTTGGTTTGTCATGCTTGTGTGAGCCCAAGCATCACCGAAAACAATCACTTGGGAGAGGAAACGGTCACGGTGTATTGATCGCATTATATAGCTACAGCAGCATTCTCATCTGGCGGGAGCAAGTGAGACAGGTAGGTAGGAACTATTTTGATTTCCGCATCTAGGTTTTCACTGCCATCTCTCACTCCATTTTACCGCTTCTACTCATCCATCCCGTTACAGAAATGTGTTCTCTTGGGAAAGTCACAGCTTATGCGGGCGATTTTGGCCCGGTCTTAGCTACATATGCAGTATTCTCCCAACCGGTTTCGCTCATGACACCTGGCATAATCCGCACACAATATTTTTCAAGACTGTGCGTCCTTTGCTATATTAACCCCCATCCCCCCCGCTCCAGTCTACTCACCACGAACTCTGTACTATTCAGCAAGTCCCCCGCCTTTAAATCCCAGCTAAACCATGGCCGATGCTCCCGCGTCTGAATTCCATCCCGCCGACCACGACCTGCCTCCCTTTCGTGTCTACGCCATTGCCTGCCTCGATGGCCACTACCGATGTCTGGGTGGGGTCTGTTGCCCAAACCCACACTACAACACAACTAAAGAGACTATTGTCTTGCTTCTGCGTAGGATATTTTCGGACACGTCAAATGTTATCCCCCTATCCCTTGAGTTGGAGCTCGGGTTAGACTTCTATGCCCGCCGCGGCTATACTTCGCAGAACCCGCCGTTACAAGAAGAGCCATGCTTCCCATTTATACATATATGCCTATGTGTTGGCTCTGCGTCGCTAATGGGAAGACGCGCACTACTGGGGATGGAAGCATTTCGGGGATAGTGTGTTTCCGTTGTCTGCGGACGAGATCCTGGGCAATTGCCCCGTGCGTTGTCATTCAAAGCCCCCAGCTATACCTAAGAAAGCTGGTATGCCGGTTATTTTCATCGATGTTACTGATCTAGATGATATTAGACACCGCTTCGCGACCTGGGAGTTTGACCTGGATCCAGTATTACGATTAGAAAAATTTGAGCATCTTATGACTGGGTGGTCGTTGCCTGTGTGGTCTCGTCCCGCTATGAGTTATGAGGGAAGGCGCGAATTAATATCTGCTTCCAGGTTAGAGCTTGGGGCATTAAAAGGTAAGTAGAATCCTACCTATTGCATTGATAGTTACCTCATAATCAGAGGCTTCTGGCTATTATCGCGAAGCCAGAGACGTGTTGAAGAGACATGCGAAATACCTGAAAGTGATAACGGAGGATATGGAAAGGATGAGGGATCGGTATAGGAATAGGTCATGGGTTTTGGGGGGCGGTGGAGGGAACGAGAAAGATTGCGAGTGTAATTGTGCGATCACGAACAACAACAGCAGATTGAGAGATGTGATAGATTGCTATGGAGAGAGAGCAAGAGAGAGAGGAGGAGGAAATCTAGAGGTTTATAAGAACGGTGGGCAGCCAGGGCACGGTAGGGCTGGCGAATAGATAGCCTATACCCAATACTAGCTAGGGATCTACCGATACACCCCTTTAGACCGGAAGAACCTCAAATCCTATACTATATATATTATTTTATTTATATAGTAATTATTATAATAGTATTTTTATACTTAGAGAACTTTCTTCTGAACTATACTGATAAATTTTACGAATTTTGCGTATTTCTCTAGTTTTAACAATTTTATAAGCCTATTTGCTAGCATCTCCTCGCCGGGTAAATACTCTATAGTAAATACCCCTCTATTAACTTCCTAGATCAACTATTTATATTATATATCAATATAACGGTTTCTAGCTAGTATATAAAGGTTTAATATATAATCTTTAATATTACTACTATCTATATATAAAATCCTATTAACTTTTTAGAGGCCCAAGTCTACATTTAAGTCGTCTAATATCCTGCTAACCTAATTAAGAGCCTTTACTATAGGTACTAGGTTAGTAAATTCGGCCTCTATCGTATTCGTTATTACTAAATCCTACTTCTTATATTTTTAAAAGACGGGACCGTATATAAAGAATACGATATACCCTACAATATTCTTCCTAAATAGGATATCGTTTATAAAAGAGGTATTTGCGTAAGCGTAGAAAAATAGTACTATTAACGGTAAAAGTATGCTTCCTAGCTTAATATTTAAATTTAGGTACTTTAATAGGTACTATTATAGATACTTTATAACAGCGATATAGCAATTTATTAGATTAATATTAGCCTTAGATAGTTTACTAACGGTAAATGAAATATTTAGTCTAATACCGGCCGATAGCCAATTTAGGGACCCTATTTTCTTAGGGTAGGATTTAGCCTCGTTAATAGATACTGCAATACCCTTATAAATCTTAAAGTCGGGTAGCTATAAGGTTTTAACGCTATAAAACTTCTTATTATTAAATTTTATAATAATAAATAGAGTATATCATTATTAGGATATAAAAACAATACAGGTTTAACGATCCCTTATAATATTATATCCTAGAAAGGTACGTATTTCTCTTAATTTTTTAAATTTGAAATAATTTATTAATTAATTTTTAATATCGTTAACGACTTTAGTAATTATTACAATAATAAAGAAATTATTAATATAAAGTACGATTATCGTACTTAGTTATTTATTAGTTAGAAGATAGGAGTTAGTACCGATAGGTTCGAAACTAATTATTTTTAATACAAGGAGGAGGGTTTAAAACTAATAAAGTAAGGAACGTTTAAGACCGTAAAGTGCCTTATTAAATTAATAAACGATATCCTCTTTATAATATCTTTCTAATAATTTTTCTAGAAAGGTAGGCTATTTAATAAAATATTTAATATCTTTTAGGATAAAGGTATTAAAGAAGGTAGTATCGAAGTCGAATTAAAAGTATTCGTAATCGTTTATAGCTATAATAGCTAAAAAAAGACGAATACTAACCGAATAAGCGATTGTAGTATAAATATCCTATATAGCCCAATTGCCTTACTTACGGTTATTGTAGATTACCTATCTAATTTTAGCTATCTAATCCTTCTAATTAATAAAATATTTTTCGTTATAAACCTATTTACCGGGTAAAACTTATATACCGCTAGTTCTAAGTATTAGTATATAAACTTAATAATCTTCCAATACCTTAACCTATTTCTTTATTATTAGGAGCTAATACGTTTCGAAGTTATACCGTTTCCGTACTTGCCGAAGGTTTTCTAGAATGTTACGACCCGTTCTAGCGGCCGTAAGGTATGCCAGATCGTGTTAAACCTTTATAGCCGTCAAATAGTATACTAGGGGTTTACGACGAACGAGACGACCCTTTATTGTACTATGGAAGTTGTTGGGTAGTATAACCTTCTTTTAATATCACGGGTAGAGGGCGAGAGGTTGGGTATAGATAATTAATATACGTAATTGTACGAGGGAAGAAAGGGAGAAGTACAAAGGTGCGATCGGGAGATAGGCCTTTATAGGACTCGAACTATAAACCCTAATAGGTCTATAGCGGGAGGCTACAACTAATTAACCAATAATAGTAATAATAATCTTAGAAAACTACTATTACCAATATATACAATACAAATTAATCCTATAATACTACCCCTATCTAAAAGAAGCTATATAACTAACTAAAATTATATAAAATAATAAATAACCCCATTAAACGTTTAGTCCACCCTTAAAAAACTTCTATAACCGCTAGTCGTAGCGACTTCCTCCCTTCGTACCTTATTAGCAGAGCCTCCGCTTCTATAGCCGGCTCCTCTTCCTTCCCTAATTCCAGAGCTTTCCTCCGTTTCTTCTCGGCCGCTAATTAGTCTAAAGGTATTAAAACCTCCGGGTATACTTCGTAAAATTATTATATCGTATTAAAGGATATAATTACATTAGTACGCAACTATTATAAAAACTAATAAAATAATACTTAAACAATAAAATATTCTTAATAACCGTTAGTTATTTTATAACAATTATTAATTTTAACGAAATCCTATTCTACCGAATCCTCCTCGTTATTAATCCTCTTCATATTACGACTTTAATTTATACAAACGTCCTTTTCCTATACTTCTAACTATCCTAGAATACTTACTTTAACTTATAGTTTAATTTTATTAATATAGAAAGTCGGACTATACTTTATATTAATAGGGAATTTAAACGTAATTCTATAATTATCTATTTTAATAATTTCGAACGGGTCCTTATAAAGGGGGGTAAATTTTATATATAGGCGGCCAATATTGAAATTCTCCGTATTAAATAGAACCTTATCTCCCACTCTATATTTCGGGGTATCCGTTCGTCGAATATTAATATTAGCCTCGTACTATTATTAAATTTACTTTACTTAATCTATAATATATTCCAATACTTTCTTAAAATAGTCGGCTACTTCGTTAACTTTAAAATACTTTACTTACTATTAAATTAATAAATCTAGCGGATATAGTTTTACTAACTCAATATTTATCCGAAGGTAGAAACTATAGTTAATAAAGAAAAGAAATACTCCTATTATCTTAGAAACCAAATTATTACTAATAAACTCCGCGATTAAGAATTAATTTATTTAATTATCCTATGCCCAATTAATATAGAAACGAAAATATTTCTCTATTTTTATATTAATATACTCTATTTAACCGTTAGTAATTAAATAGAACGTAGAAGAAAGCTTAAAAATTACTTCCAAGTAAGAGGATAAAGCTTTTTAAAATTATAAAACAAATTAGGAACTGCAATTTAATATAATAAAATCTAGTAAACTGTAAATACTATAAATCCTTTTAATAAACTAATTTACTAGTTCTTCAGCCGTAAAGCCAATTATAAGAATAAAATATCGCATTTTTATTAAGTAATTAACGACGACGGTTATATACTTAAATTCCTATCCCTAACGTATGTAAGGCGTTAAAAGGGTAATATAATCTATAGAAATATCCTTTTATAAGGCGAAAGGTACCGCCAACGGTTTTAAAAATTTATAAAGGGAATATTATAACGGTTTAGATTTAGTATACAGTAAATAGGCCTTATAGTAAGCTTTAACGGTACTAAATATCCCTAATTAAAAGAAAGATTGAGAAAATAACGAATAAATTTTTTTATAACCCGGGTAGCTAGTAAATAGCGAATCGTATATATAGTAGAAGAGCTAGAATTAAAGCTTAATATCGTTAAAATTAATAATAACGGTACTTTAAAAATATATTCGTCCTTATATTACCCTATATTTAATAAAAAATACTTTCTTTAAATAATCCTTTACCTCCTTAGACTACGTACGGCGATTAAAATCCGATAAGTAAGCGAACAAATTTTATAAAAATACTAATTTCTTATAACTTTCTATAATTAAATCGTTAATAAACTTATTATTTATTACTTCCAAATTGTAAATATATTTGGTTCTAATATTAATAACCTCTTCTCTACTCTTTAGAATGAAAATTCCGTTTATAAAGATATTATAATTAAATAAGAGAGACTCTATCCGCACGTGGATAAAACTCTATCCGCACGTGGATCCACTTTTTCCCTCACACATATCCCTAACCCTGCCATCCCCTCCCTG